>JAIZZJ010000016.1:600000-843040 GCA_022828445.1 Graphiopsis chlorocephala | reverse complement strand
GAAAGCGCGACCATAGCTTCGTAGGCTCAGAAGTTCTCCCAACGGCGCTTGACAACCAAGGCACATGAAGCTTTTTCGCGTGCGATTCAAGCTTGTGAGCTGGCCTGTCCGTGGTCGAGCTTCCCAGCCGACATGAGTGTGAGGGTATCGAGGAAGAACTGCCTCCAGACATATCATTCTCGCGGAGTGAATCATGGCTGAAAGCTTCGGTGTGTAATTACGCGGGCGGTCGAATGTCGATCCATCAGGTGAGATACCAAGGACTCCACAGAAGTAGACCAGCATGGTTGTGCTTGACTGACCATCGACGAATTCTTCGCAGCACATAGAGAGCGACAAGTCTCCTGTGAGGTCGGCCATCCTCTCGAATACCGCAATATCAGCACTTTCTCGATAGTGCCGACTTTTCACACCCCTCTTGCTCAGCATCTTTGTCGCAAGCGCGATATCCGTTGGTGAAGACGCCTCCAGCGAGCAGTCGGACTTGTCGTCCACTGGCCACTCACTGAGACCGAGGTCGATGAACGTACAGTCTTCCACAGACTCACTATTGGCTCGCTCTGACTCTGCCACTGTCATCACTTGTGGTGCGGATGGCGCTTCACTGACTACGTGAGTGCTTGATCTCAAGCCCCCCGTGGCCGGCAGGGAATTGTTCGATTCATCGCTACATGAGCTCATAGACGTCATGGAGGAGCATCTCGTTGGCGATCTCACTGCAGCCGCTTCATCCAGATTCGATCCAGGGCACACATCCGGCGGCTTCGCATCCCAACAAGGATCTTTCCAAACTCTGTCCAGAACTATCGTTTGCTCCTCCGTTAGGTGAAAGCGCAGAATGGTTTGCCTCACGATGGGATCCAGACGATACAATCGAAACCAAAAGTAGAGGAGTCTTCTCCACAGCGCGCGATATCTGGATCGAGTACTCGCACGAGCAGGCAACTGGAAAGGAGCCTTGTACGGTCGATCTGCAAGATTGCTCCGCAGCCAACACCGAATGGAGTGATCTGTGTAGTGCACAGTGTCCTCGCATCTGTCAAAGAACGCATCGATGGCTCCACCTATCGAGCGGATTCTGCCCTCATCTTCTGCGTTACTCCGCAGGACTTGGCCTTCAAAGTTCCCGTATATCAGAGGTGAACTGTCAGCAGAGGGTGCCTCCGCAAGTCGGACCAGAAGGAGGCGATTGACACCAGAAAAGATCGAAGCCCAATTCGTACGGCGTATCCAATTTCCCAAGGCAGCTTCATCGTGTCCTCCTGTGTCACGCATATCGTTTATCTCGTTGTTTCTGTGTATCCGCCGTTCTTCTTCATCGTGTAGAGCTTGGAGTCGTTTCAGACGGCGTGGGGAACTCTCTAAGGTTTTGTCCAAGTCAGGGATACGTTGCTCGGCTCCTGTGTCAACCGCCCAATATTCACGGCTCCCGTTTTGTGTCCAACTCTGTATGCTCACATGGCTGCGGACGCCATTTTGAAGCCAGTGTGGCCTGTAGTCAGTGTTCGAATGATTTTGCGCGAGATGTCGTTGGACAAGCTTTGCACTTTTAGAGAGGAATTTGCAATGATTGCATGCTGCACCTTTGCTTACGGAAAGATGCGGATGTGGCTTGCTCCCATTCTCCCGCTGTGGTAATAGATTCGGATCTGGTAGATGAAGCGAGTCTACGTATGTCACCAGCTCTTTCCGGTCAGCCACTGATGTGCCGTGCTTCTCGGCAAGATGCCTCGAGACCCTAACACCATTTGGTTGTAAAGCGTATTTGCAACGTGTGCAGATCAAAGCAGGTTCAGGGCGGTTTAATACAAGCCCAAGCTTGCTCAACTTTTGTGCGAGATCCCTTTCGTGCAAAAAACTCCAAGCATGTTGTGCGTCGTAAGCCATTGGGCGCGACGGCAGTATTTGGTGTAACAAGAGTTCGTAAGACGTAACACAAGGTCCTTGGTCTTTATATAAGGTGAGACATCAAGGGGAATCGACGGTAAAAAGGGACGAGATGTTTGGCCGCAACATTGCACTGCGCGACTTGTGTTGTGGGGTAGCGAAATGTGGACGCGTTTCTTGTGCGCAACTAAAGCAGGGCCGTGCGCGACGTGGGGAATGCGCGCGTTTCCAGTCGCGATACTATAGTAGGACTTTTCTACTTACTTACTTCTCTAAATAATATATTCTAGAAGTAGCTCTCTTCTACTAATTAGACTAGTTTTAATATTCTAGTAATAACTATATATAAGGTATAGTACTTTAAAATAGCTTCTATACTATTACTAGTTAGCCTCTATACTTTAAATAGGACTCTAGACTCTAGATAATTAAGATAGCTAGATATAGAATCTAGATTAAAATAGCTAGATTAAGAACCTATTTATTAAGTTAGAAGATATATTATATACTTCTAAATAATACTAGAGCCTAATTTCTATAGTAATAAGGTAGGAGATAGAAGAGCTTTATTTAAGGCAGAGTTATAGAGATTTCCTTATTTCCTATATTTAAAATAGGAGAGCCTAATAGAGTTTAGCTACTTTTCTTCTACTTCTTAATTTATTAGATCTTTCTCTTTCTAATAGCTATTTCTAGAGGCCTAGTAATAGTAAGAGCTATTTAATAGGTATATAAGTAGCATAAAGATATTAGAAGAAGCAGAGCTAGAGGTAATTAGGTCTCTTTTATTATAGTATTAATAGATCTAGTTATAAGAGAGCTAATAATCTAGATAGAAAATTTACGCCTTTAAGAGCTAGATAGGAATTAGCTTAGACTACTAACTATATAGAGGACTATCTCTATAATCTTATACTAATTATAGCTAAGCTATAAGGTAGGCTATACTTACAGTTATCTAACTAGGCTAGGTATAATAATATCCGCTTAGATTATATATATAAGCAATTAAACTCCTAACTCTAATCCTATTCGGGATGTTATCTAGCGCGATTATCCGCCTTATATTAGTTAGGCTTTAGAGAGATCTGTGTCGTTAACAAGTACTAGCAACATTATCAGTGAATTACGGATCCTATAGCTACATTTATGTCTTATCGACTATAGGCTACAGCTTCTGTAGAAGATCGACCAAAGGCTAATACTACAATAGTGGGCTTTACCAGTATCCTGAAATGCCGGGGTACTTTCCCCGCTTAGATCTACCTTCCGATAAACCCGCTAAGATAATTGCTCAGGTTCACTGCTGACTACGATTTTGTCAGACGAGACGGGCCCTAAGACTTGCCAGCCAATGATGGTCCCCTGCACCTTGGAGCAAAAGTCAATCATGTGAATGGGCCCACCTATCACGTACGTCATTGTGAACAGGTAAGACATATCATGTCAGTAGCTGTGATCGTTGAGAAGAGGTGAAATTTATTTTATATACAGTGTTCACCTCTGGCCTTGCTGCATTTATCGTACAACATCCACTTCATCCTCCTTCTCCTATCATCACTTCAGTATCATCTCCGCCATGTTGCTTCATTACACCTACCTGCTCCAGTGTGCGACATTAGTGTATGCCAACAATGCTTTAAATGTCAACACTAATACACAAAACGACAAACATGTTGACGAGGCCATTACTCAACTTGGTTCAGACTGGTACTACGCAATTTGCGCAATCATGGGCGCCACGGCAATCGGGATCCTATGCACCTCATACTTAAAGCCACGGTCGGATCGCATTTTCTTCTACATGTGTGCAGCCATATGCACTACTGCGTGCATTGCATATTACGCGATGGGTTCCAATCTAGGCTGGACACCGATCGATAATGAATGGCGCCGTCAAATCTCCGGGGTTGATGGCCGAAACCGCGAGATATTCTACGTGCGATACATTGATTGGTATGTTGATTTTCGTCTCACGAATTATGATATATTTGTTAATGGGTTGTTTCTCCAGGTTCGTCACTACACCGCTGCTGTTGCTGGACTTGCTGCTCACGGCTGGCTTGCCATGGCCTTCAATCATATGGACCATCTTCCTCGATATTGTCATGGTCGTGACTGGTCTCGTTGGAGCGCTGACGAAGACTCGATACAAGTGGGGTTAGTCGATCTTAGTAGTACAATTTCTCGTGAGACTGATACTGATAGAGTTGGAAAGGCTTCTATGCTGCAGGTTGCGCTGCCATGATCGGTATATTTTACGAGCTTGCCATTGTCGGTCGCGCCAACGCTAAACGTCTTGGTAATGATGTGCACAGGATCTTCACTATCTGTGGTGTCTTGACACTATGCATGTGGCTACTCTATCCAGTCGCATGGGGCTTGTGCGAAGGAGGCAACGTCATCACACCAAACGATGAAGCGTTTTTCTATGGATGTTTGGACTTCATGGCCAAACCTGTCTTCAGTATTGCCCTCATCTATGGACATTGGAACATTAACCCTGCCCGCCTGGGCCTTGCCATCTTGAGCGGCGAAGAACGTGCGGAGCAGTTGTTAAAAAAACATGATGGGCTCCCCCCGAACGGACATGGCCATGATCAGACTGGCCAGAACGGTGGTACTTGGCAAAATGGCGCAAACGGCTCCCATCGGGTCCCTGATGATACAGAAAGGGCGGCGAGCGCTGAGGTGTTCTAGTGTCGTTACCAGCGGCCTGGAAGATTGTCGTGCTGAACACTTGCGCAATTGTGTGCGCGAAAGTGATTCTCCGTGCTTGGGCTTGGACAGATTTCAGTATCGGCTGATCGTGCTAACCACTTGGACTGTTTGACAAATACTTTTCCCTTTAGTATTGAAATTGACTGATACGATAATGATAATGTTTTGGGCGTTAAGGCGATGATGTGGGAGATGGACAATCAGATATACGGGTACATGCAGAAGCGTGACACAGATCTTGATTGTAACTTTGCTATTCTTCGCTATGATACAGTCGCAATCAAAGTCACTCTGGATGGTTTCAGACACTGTCCTTCCCTGACCACTAATAGCGGCTGCGAGCTCGCTATTACAGCCTTGATTCGTGGCAGCGTTCCTGGGCCAGTCCAAGACTCTCAGTATCTATATTCAGACCATAAGTCCGTCACATTAGACCCTACACGCTCAACGTGACGGGGCGATATGATCAGTATATGCCAGTGTCGAGTCATAAAGCCATGGTGTCAGTGCTCGCAAGTTTGCTAGTCCCTTGTGCGAGTTAGAAAGATCTTCTGAGCGTGTATACCGGGCGACACTAGTAGAGTAAGGCAACAAAGACTATAATGACGAGCATGTACTGACTCACATTAATACTCGAAGGTCTGAGAAGAACAGATTGCGACTTACTCCTAGCAAAAGTAGAGTCAACATGCACATGTCCCAACCACCGCTCCGTACTTTGCCATTCAATATGAGGCGCTGTTGTTGCCAACACCGGAATCCCCCTACAGAAATGACCAGAATGGCCAAAGAGATGGATACCAGTCCCAGGGGCTTACCAATACGGGCGATATGGGGAGACTGGGTCTCGGAAAGGCGAAAAAGCTGAGTGACAACGACTCCGAAATGTGCCAAGGCTGTCGAGGAGCGTAGCCATGCCAAGTAAGTGCGCTCTAATGCTGTGTGAAAGGGCATATTCAGCTCCTTGGGACCGTGCAAAAGGTTGGGCCAGACGACTGACCGTAGACGTCTCTACAAGCGTGCATGGGCACATCTGGCGCAATATGTCTCTGCCACCACGAGGATTTCTTGGTCGGGCGCACGGCTGCAATGGACATGCCTCTTCGATCGAGTTCTTCCAACTCAAAGGCGGGGGTTTGCTGCCTGGACGACATGACCTGGCGCAGCGGATGCATTAGAGATCAAGCGCGCGAATGGAGCTGGCGACACTGCTGATAAGAATGGTCGGACTAATGTTTAGATACAAGTGATGATGATATTACATCAACTTGGCAGATACAAAGGCAGACGCTCTCGGTAAGACACGTGATTGTTGACATTGGTAAGGAATTCATTGAAGTCGGTAAAGGGGAAATCTTGCATGACCTACGACGTCTGTCAGGCAAATTGCAAACCAATTTTCGGTATTTGCGGAAGCGCTAGAAGAATTCGCTCAATACCGGGCGACGCCCCGCACTTATCATCCATGCAAACCAATTTTCGGTATTTGCGGAAGCGCTAGAAGAATTCGCTCAATACCGGGCGACGCCCCGCACTTATCATCCCCCTGTCCGTACGGATACATCAACTGCAGTTGCATCAACAACACGGCAAGAACAACATGTTCACCCTGCAACAATAATTCTCCGCACCTAGACACGCTCACGTACGGTCACACTGCCCCGCCCACCCCCATGGCTTGTCAAAATGATTGCTCGGCCCCCCCTACCGATCCCTCTGGACTTGGAGGAGCTTGCGAAGCGGCCATCTGTGCACGGCGTCGACAAGGTTGGCGGTCAATCGTGCGTAACTTCACCCCCTCCTGGTTTTCGGTCAACATGGGTACTGGAATAACGAGTATTCTGCTGCACAATCTACCTTACAACGGCCGTTGGCTGCAGTACATCTCGTACACTCTGTTTGCGCTCAATGTGCTCCTCTTTGTCGTCTTTTTGATAATCTCCACCTTGCGGTATTGTCTCTACCCTAAGATTTGGATCTCGATGGTCCGCCATCCGGCCCAGTGTCTCTTCCTGGGGACCCTTCCTATGGGACTCGCGACCATCATCAACATGATTGTATTCGTCTGCGTGCCTCAATGGGGAGGCGTTTGGTGGAGGGTTGCGTGGGCACTCTGGTGGATCGATGCTGCCGTGTCGGTGGCTTGCTGTTTCTATCTGCCCTTTGTGCTGTAAGTTCACATGATGATTACATGTTGATGGTCAGGCACGGTGAGCTGACGTGTGCTTTAGAATGACAGTCCACGGTCACTCAATCCAGACCATGACTGCAGCCTGGCTATTGCCAATTGTTTCGACGATTGTTGCTGCAGCGACGGGATCCCTGGTCGCCGGCATCCTACCGGATGCTAAGTACGCCCTACTTACGCTCCTCACATCTTACGTGCTGTGGGGCACGGGAGTGCCGCTCGCGATGGTTGTCCTGGTCATCTACTTCCTGCGCCTCACGACCAGCAACTTGCCACCTAAGGCAGTCGTGGTGTCGACATTCCTACCGCTCGGCCCGCTGGGCCAGGGCGGCTTTGGCATTATGCAACTGGGCAAAGTGGCGCTCGAAGTGTTTCCCAAGACACACACGATTCCTGCGGCCTTGCACGCAGGCGAGATATTCTACGTCGCTGGCGTTTTCACCGCGATCATCATGTGGGGTTTCGGGCTCGTGTGGTTGTGTTTCGCAGTGGCGACCATCGTGCGTTCTCGAAAGTTTCCGTTCAACATGGGCTGGTGGGGCTTCACCTTCCCGCTCGGCGTCTACACTGTGTGCACGACCACGCTCGCCAAAGAGGTGCCCTCAGCGTTCTTCCGCGTCTTGGGCACCATCTTCTCGGTTGCGGTCACGATGCTCTGGATCATCGTCTCGGTGGGCACTTTGCACTCACTCTGGAAGGGAACGGTGCTGGTGGCACCATGTCTGAAGGACGTCGAGGAGAAGGAGGCGAAAGCGCGAGAGGCGAGCGGGCACAAGCAAGAGGCAGACGAGGGCGAAGGCGGCGGGGTGTGAAGCAGGCATTACATACAGCGAGAGCCATGAACAGACGGAACCCCTGCTTGTGTCTTAATCTGCTCTCTCCTATAGCATGTCACTCGCAGGCGCCGAGTGGGCTGCGGGGCGCAACCGCGGGGCCGGGCCGAGACTTGCCCGCGACGATATTAGGTACATTACTATTGTCTACGGAAGTGCAGCATATCACACTGGAGCATCCCATTCCACCGCATTCAGCGTGCACACGTCGCCGACGATGGGTTGGGAGACGGTCACCAGCCAAAAGCGCGACGCCCTCCTCGCCAGCATGCCCGTGCACTGGCGGCTGAGCGACAGCGAGCTGCGCCAGGCCACCGCGCACAGCGACGTGCGCGCCGCGCTGCCCGTGAGTCGCACGCATCAAATGCCACGCCTCCCACATGTATGTGTAGCTGATCCATCCATCGTGGCACGCAGCCCTTGCTCAGCCCCGTCGAGCAGGCCATCACCGCCCTGCCCGCCGCGCGCCTGCTGCTCGCCCTACGCCGTGGCGACTACACGGCCTGCGAGGTCGCCGGCGCCTTCGGCCACCGCGCCGCCCTCGCGCACCAGCTGACCAACTGCCTGTGCGAGCTCGACTTCGCCGCCGCCACCGCCCGCGCCCAGCAGCTGGATGCCTACTTCCGCCAGCACCGCCGTCCGCTCGGCGCGCTGCACGGCCTTCCCGTCAGTCTGATGGATCGCTTCCACGTTGCCGGTCTGGACAGCACCTGCGGCTTCGCGAGCTGGCTCGGCCATCCCAAGACCGTCGACGATGAGGGCCTGCTGCTGCGCGCTCTCCGCCACGCCGGTGCCCTCATCTATTGCAAGACCAATGTCTCCATGGGCGCTTTGGTACGCTTCTTTTGCTCCCGCGCGGCGCCCCGCTTGCCGTCGCCATCGCTAACACGGCCTACTTTCGCAGTTGGGTGAGACCGTCAACAACATCGTCGGCTTCACCGTCAATCCTTACAACATCAACTTGTCCGCCGGAGGCGCCTGCGGAGGTACGGCACTCCCCGTTGCAAATTCCCCGCTGCCAACAAAACTCTGCCCATGCTGACTAGCCTAGGGGAGGGCGCCTTGCTTGCCCTCGGCGGCTCTGCTGTAGGAATAGCCACGGACCTTGGTATGTGTACTTACCCCTTGCCTCTGTGTGCCACACGCCTCTGATGTGCTCGCAGTCGGTTCCAGTCGCATCCCTGCGGCTTTCAATGGCTTGGCCGCGCTCAAGACTTGCGAGGGCCGACTGTCCACGTCCGGAGTTGCCACCATCGTAAGTGGCCATCGTCGACCGAATCCGTATTTCATGCGCACATCTCTCCACACCACATGACACTGACCCAGAACAGCTGAAAGGCTTGCCCGTCGCTCCGGGCACCATTGGAATCATGGCGAAAGACGTGAGTTCTGTTGACCTAGTGTTCAAAGCATTGCTTGAAAGTGAGCCGTGGCGGGAAGACCCGAATGTCATTGAATTGCCATGGCGCACGGAAAAGCATGGTGGGATTGCGAGGAGAGCCGGCAAGCACGGTCATTCTCATGGGAGACTCGTCTTTGGCTTAATGGCTTGCGACGGAAATGTCCGTCCGCATCAGAATGTCGCGAGAGCCATAGAACACGTCAAGGAGGCGCTCGAGGAGGAGGGCCACGAGGTATGCTGTCAAACTGCCCTGCGCGTTCGATGACACCCCCTGTAATGACAAGAGTGCGGTAGATTATTGATTGGAACCCACCGCCCCACGCTGAGGCAGTGGAGAATCTGGTATGCCCCTGACGAAGCCTTCTTGGACGAGGCAGACGATGTTGACGTTCTCAAGCTCAAGATATTCGGTTCTGCCGCAGGCCCGGCCATCATCTCAGCCATCGAGGCGAGCGGCGAGCCTCCGGTGTCTCAACTGCGTACGCTTTTCGATCAGCCAAATGTGGTCAGTAGCTCCACAGCCGAGTTCTGGGACTTGTGTCAGCGGCGGGAAGACTACAAGCGGGCATATGCCGACTACTGGACGCAAATGAACAGCTACTCGGAATCAGGCAGGCCTGTAGATGGGGTCATTCTGCCTGTTGCACCCACGTCCGCAGCACGCGCAGGCGAATTCCACTATCTCGCCTACTCAGCTGTAGCTAATGTGTTGGATCTCCCTGCCGTTGCTTTCTCCGTTGCCCTCAGCGGTGATAGCTACTCCAATACTCCTACGAGTCTCCCCCACTTGAGCGAGATGGACGAGATTGTGGACAGGACCTGTAAGTTTGCAGCCAACATCAAAGTAATATGTACCTCTCTACTGACGGCGACTTGGCAGACTGCGAAGAAGAATCACAGAACATGCCAGTAGGGTTGCAGGTGATATGTCCACGGCTGCAAGAAGAAACTGCGCTCGCTCTTGCGACAGTCATCGAACAAGCCCTTTGCGCAAAAAGTGATACACAGCACGACGGGAACCGATAGCTTGGATAGTCCAGGGCTGGACACGCGGCTGTGAACTTCGAACATTGGACTCCAGTGGCTTACGCGGTCCATTGTGCTCAAGTAGCCAACTCTACTAGCCTATTCTATAAACAGACCTCTCGTCTTACCACCTTGACATTCCTCACCTCTCCATAACCATTATAGCAGACGCCTCTGAGGTTCCACTGAGACCGTTGCGGCTGCGAATTGCCTCCGGCATCAGTAGCTCTGCTATAAAAACAGCTTCGCTCTCCCGACTCGACCTGTATTTTGGCTTTCCACAGCTTCCAAGTCCACTTGCTCTCCATGGGATGTGTTAGAAGCTCTGCGTCTACCCAAGTCTGCTTATCAACGGAGACCTCAACTCTCGTCACCGGTCCATCTTCCCCCTTCGGTGAAGCATAGCCCTCCACCGCGATAAAGCCTTCTTCGTCCACATCTACCGTACCTCCATCTCTCGGCGACGTGATGTCAGAGTTCACCGGCATGTCGCTCACTGGTGGGACTTGTTGCCAGAAGGCTCGTGCCCTTTCCGCATCGTCTGCCTCTTCTGGTAGGATTTTGTAGTCGAACTGCATGTAGTGATTACTGCTCATTTTCCGCTGCACCGTGATGCGATCCAACCACTTCACGGCCCTTGCACCCGCCACGCCCGGGACGATGACGCGCACGGGAAACCCGTGCTCCGGGGTCAGTGGCGCGCCGTTCATCTCCAAGGCCAGAATAACGTCAGCGTCCTGGCGCAGGGCGCGTCCCATGTCAATCGAAGCCCCATACCACGAGTCGTCCTCGCAGGGAACGGCATTGCACGCGAAAGCCACGTGCAGCTCGTTGCGTTCGTCGTCGTCATCATCGTCGTCCAGCAGCGCAGGAGCGGCGCGGAGGAGGACATCGCGGAGTCTCGGGCCACGCCAACGGCAATTCATGAGAGCAGCCGAACCCCAGTCCACGCCATCTACTTCTTTCAGCAGGGTTCGCATGGTGTGGCGACGGTTGCCGGCACATTGTAGGAGGCAGGTGACATCATGCTGGGGGAATTCGTGGCACAGATCGGATATGGAGAGGTTGAGCGGGTTGTCGACGAGGCCATCGACGCGCACACGGTGCACTGAGGCGTCAAGATTGGTCGGAATGGGGCAGTGGTTACGGTCGTACGGTCGGAGAGACACGTCGGTAAGGAAGGAGGTGGTCAGTGAGGCAAGCTCAGGCTCGCGGTTCAGTGGAGGTGTGGCCAGGGCTGGCATACCTGTGGGAAGACAAAGCGATGCCCTTTGGGTTGAGCAGGGGAGTGAGTGTCTTGCAGTGATACTTGGGGAAAAAAGATCGTTAAGTAGTCGTGTGCTCTACAAAACAACACACACCATGTACGCCACAGCAACGGAATGACGCGACGTGCCTTTGCACGTTGCACTGTAGTATCCCGCAGCGCGACGTCACGCGGGCCAGCGCATTCTGAGAGACCTGCAGCCGCGGGCAGAAGAAAGAGAGGTGCAGACACGCAGGCATTTACATTTATAAGCGCAAAACTATCAAGGCCACCTCTCTTCAGATAACCATTTCCCCGGGGGACGAAGTATAGCTAAGACGCAGGGTGAGTGGCCATCCGCGTCGCCATCAGACGCTGGTGGCTGTCTCTGCCTGAGATCACTACAGGCTCCCTCCATGATCACTCCCCGATGAAACCCACAGCCGCCGCACGGAAGAAAAATCACTGCTCAGTCGCAGTTTGCTGCTGCACGGATGGTGATGTGCCCCGCACGATCACTGAGCCTCACGACGAGCGCTATCTCGACGCCCGCCCGCGCATGTTGTCCTCGAGCGTGCGATGGGAGTATGTCGGCGCAGAATCGTCTCTGTTTTGAACTGGAGGTGGAATGCTGCATTCGCTCAACCCCCCAGCAGTGCTGTCATCGCTTGGCGTGTGTTCGAGCGTCGAAGTGGAAATCGCACCGTGGGCTTTGCGCTCATTGTCTTGTCGCCGGAGGTGGCTCATCAGGTGACCCATGGCATGTGTACAGAAGCAGTAGTATGATTGATGCGGAGGACGCAAGACTTGGTGGCTGTCAGCAGTTGATTGAGAAGCAAGCCACCCCTCTTTGTACAGTTATCCGTGCGTAGCTCATCGCCCAATGTAGTGTCGTTGTGGGCAGATGTTTCTTGGGGACCCGTGCTAGCTAACAGACTACGGTAAGTCTGTGTCTGTGCGTGACTACCGCACTTCCCGAAATCATGTCCAGGGGCGGAAGATGCGGCTACGCTAAAACTCGTCATTGCCAGATGGAGTGGCAATACGTGTTTGAACTTGTTCTCTGTCGCGTCACCATCGTGTTTTTGTGCCCACTGTCGTTGCACTCGCTGGGCAAATTCGCAAAGCCCATTGCGATTCACAGTCACGAGTGACTTGGCGACAAATGCAAAGCATCTCAGGTTCAGCGTGCCAATGAAGTTATGAAGCATCAATCGACACCGTCCTCCATTGTTCGTCACCAAAGCCGCCGCCAAAACGATGACACACTGGATAACGAGGAAATCGGCCTGGACGAAATTCAGGCTCCTCCCCCACTCCAGAACAGTGCAGATGGCCCGACCCTGGACCGCGAACGAACGCCCTCGACGAACGAAGACACCGAAAAGACTAGCTTGTCCAGAGAAGAGTCCGGCCTTGACGAGCTATTCGCTCCTCCGCCAGACGAGAACCCAGACGAGGGCCAAGCATATTGCCATGACGATCTGGAGCATCAGAGTAGCAGAACGCTGCAACAGCATGAGCCCCGGCGTGCAGATGAGGCCAAGGAGACAAAGTCATCACGCTTCCTAATTCAAGTTTACATCTACTCCTACCTCGTGTGCTTCTCTATCTTCGGCGTGCTCGCGAGGATAGGCCTGCAGGCTTTAACGCTATATCCCGGGGCGTTGATACCGAACACCGACTTGTGGGCAAATTTTGCCGGCTGTCTGACTATTGGGTTTCTGCGAGAAGATCGCACTCTTTTCCGCAGACACTGGCAAAAGGCTCAGAGTGAGCACGAGGAGAGTATGAATGCATCGACAAGGCTCCAAGGAACCGGTATTGACCACGGGAATCAAAAAGAGACGGATGGAGGGAAAGCAGCCGTCGAAGCCGCATTTCGCGCTTCGAGAGGCCAAATCCCTGGATATTTGGGTCTCACTGTGGGCTTCTGCGGCTCCTTCACTTCATTTGCATCGATCTGTCGGGATTCGTTTCTGGCAATGTCAAACAATATCAACACGGACGATACTGCGAATCATTTCGTGTCATCTATAGGCAGGAGTCGCGGGGCAGGCTACAGTGTCATGGCTATCCTCGCGGTGCTACTTCTGGAAATCGGTATGAGCATCATCGCCTTGAAGGCAGGAGCACACTTGGCAATCATGACGGAACGTTTGGTTGAAGATGCAACGGCCAATGTCGATTTTTCCAAGATTCTCAATCCACTCTTCACCTTGCTTGCCTTGGGAGTATGGATTGGTGCTATCATCTTGACCATTTTCGCCCCCCACGATGCATGGCGCGGAAAGGTGCTATTCTCTCTCGTCTTTGCACCGGTGGGGTGCATTCTGCGGTTCCAGCTGTCGGTGCGCATGAATCGTCTGGTCGCATCCTTTCCCCTGGGGACTTTCGCGGCCAACGTGGTGGGAACGGCGATTCTGGGCACGGTTTACAATCTTCAGCATTCGCCAGCGGCTGGCAGCGTGCTCGGATGCCAGGTCTTGCAGGGTGTTGCAGACGGGTTCTGCGGGGCGTTGACCACGGTCAGCACCTGGGTCCTCGAGCTGGACACACTGCGCCTGAGACATGCGTATGTATATGGTGGGTGCAGTATCTTTGTGGCGGTGGCGTGTATCACGGCGATCATGGGCCCGTTGAGATGGACGCTTGGCTTCAGCTCGCCCCTGTGCAGCGTGTAGAGAGTGTAGTGGACGAAGTAGGGTTAGAGATAGATCGTGGCGACCACCCCGGGCTGGGCTGATGTCACTCAGGACGGGCGGCTTGATCCTGGCAGAGGCTCTCGAATCATTAGCATAAATCAACGTGCAACACCCAAGCTCCACCCTTGATTCCTTTGGTCCCAACTCATTGTCCACAGACTTGTGGGCTACTACCGACATGTTCATCATTGTGCCCAAACACCGCGGGACCGCCGCTCACGTCGAGCCGAGTGAGGGCGCGCGCGGGCTGACACGCACGCAGAATGCGTGTCAAGGCTGCAAAGTGCGCAAGGCTAAGGTCAGTCGCGTCGCCGCTCCACCACCACCACCGCCGCCACACCGCTGAATCTTCCAACCCGCAGTGCGATGGCGCAAAGCCTTGTTCGCGATGCCGCGCACGCCATGTCGTCTGCGTGTACGGCAAGGCCGACACGGCCAAGCTGGCGCTGAGCATGACCCCACAGCGAGCTGCCATGCTACAAGAGCAGAATGACCGCCTTATCGAGGCGGTGCGCCGCATGGCTGCCCGGCTCGGTGAGCTGGAGTCGCGACACGACGAGGCCGGCTGCGGAAATTGCCACGACTACGACCGTCTGCACGAGTCGCCCGCTGCCGCTCAACATGCTGATATCACCGAGATCCTGGATCGATATGCCCCCTCGCCTGCGGCCTCCGCCGCGTGGCCGCGCTCCCCCCGGAGCAGTCGCTGCGGCGAGACAACATCTGCGCCTCAGCAGCCGAAAAGGCGGCGAGTCGAGGATCAAGACGGGGAACCATACAGCCCCTCTCACATGATCGTGCCCGCCTCACAGCTACAACCCGGCCAAATGATCGAAAACGAGCTGGCAATCGGCAGTGCACCGCCTAACCACACAGACAACGCGGGAGCCGCTGCAACGTCAAATCCAGACATCTTTGATTCTCATTCGACGGCCTACCAGACCCTGTTGCTGATGTCGCACGCGCACAAATCAAGGGCAACGCAGCTCAGAGGTCAAGGAGGCGTGATCGTTCCGGACATCGCCAACTCCGCCCATGCTATGCCGGCATCCATAGGCCTTGATGCACGACATCCATCACTCTCTTTTGCCCCAGATCCTTTGAGCAATGGATCAACAGCTGTCGACGCGGACTTCCCGGACGCCCTGTTCGACTTGGTGGACTGGAATATGAGTCTCCAGAATTGCGATCCCATCAATTGGGATTGGGCCAACTGTGAGCAGTGAGGTCTGCACTTCACGGCCGCCCATTGATTCGTTATTCATCATTCATTATTTCATGTACAAGCTTGAACACCATAACTAAAGCCATCTAACACTCGATGAGCTCATGCAATCCCAACGCGCCATGTCAATCTCCCGTCACATGAGGCCTGGCCACCCAGGTAATGCTGTGGCTGGGCTCCATTTCCTCGGCGGCATATTCACCCAAGCCCGGCCACGCAGGTATCGATTGTCCACCCAAGAATCTCGGAGAGTCAAGGTCTTTGCACAGCGGCGTGCATATTCGAGCCTGCTCCAAGCAAGATCAACACGGCTGACCTGCCAGGTATTGCAGTCAGACGTCTCCTTCGCGTCGGATGCAACTACATTATCTGGTCCGGGTTGCATTCTTGTTGACGTGAAATGATAAGAGTCGGGCAAGACTGATGTCTTCGAAGAACCAAAGCACGCCGAGCAGAAACAGTGAGCTGTAAATGTTTGCTGGATGGCTGCCGAATTGTCGGCCAGTATTCGTTCTTCATCTTCGAGATATCGCTTCAGTCCCATCCTGCTGTGCTCGCCTTCTTGGTCCCTCAGCCACACGTCATTGATGTTGTCCTTCCTCCAGCTCAACATCTGCCGGAATGTGGCGGTGCCACTCATCTTGGTCCCAAAATTTCGTGTCCCTGAGGCGCGAGTGGACGCCATTGTCTGGTAGATCGGTTCCTTGCGCTCATTCAAGTCGGCACTCACCGCTATGGCAGCATTCAAGGCATCTACCCAGCCGATCGCGGCCGCAAAGCCGCCTGTCGCGCACAAGAATTGGTACCCCTCGACTCGAATCCTGAACACAAAGCTCTTCTTGTGGTAATCTGTGGCCAAGCCTGCTTGGGCCCCTTGGAGACTGAGTGGGCGTTGGCATATCAGCAGACCAGTGCTTTGCTGGAGAAGTATTTGAGTCCCTTGGAGTTGTAGGGTAACCCTGCGCCACTGCCGGTTCGGCCATTGCGTCGCCGGGCTGGCAAGCTCGGGCTTCAGTAGAACGTGGGTAGCTTCATCGAATGCAGTGCTGTAGCATGGAGGGCTCGTCGTGCAGGAATATTCAGGAGGCTGGGCTGATGCCATTCGGGGCTAGACCGTATGAAGATATTCAAATGTATGTGTTGTCCTCCAGGAGATTTACCAGGAGATTTACCAGGAAGCCACGTAAAGCTCAACCCGTGTTTGACATGGCGCTGAATTATATGCTGGCCCTAAGCCCTTGACGTATCATTGTGGACGGACACTGGCCTGCAGAGGGACATCTGCGACCAGATCACATGTCTCAGGGAAATCACCGACAATACCGTATGAAGTCACAACAACCCATAGGGCCCGCAGCGCCATCGCCGGTTCAACAGCCACAGCGATAGTGCCGACTAATGCCTCCGCATATACCCAGGATTGCCGACGGGCCCGCTGATGCTCGCGTGGCGCGGTATGAGCGGAAGCGCTTGTGACACCCCACTTCCACATCATCCAATTCAGCGTCCGTGTTGCCACAGACCCAAACGAAGCGGAACGCATCCTGCGGGTCATGACATGACTTCACAGGTCAGTCCGTGGAAGCGCGTTCGCTCAGATTGCATTGCTTAAAGACACGTAGACACAAGTCTCCAAGTGACCTGTTCGCCTCGACTCCCAGCTAATCCTTCATCCCGGCCACGACTGACCATGGTCTCCTCGATATCATCGATCAAAGCTTCACAGCGCCTGGACTCGCGAGGCAAGCCGACCGTGCAAGTGCGCGTCGTGACAAGCCATGGCACGTTCAGCTCCATCGTTCCTTCGGGTGCATCGAAGGGCGACTATGAAGCAGTTGAACTTCGTGATGGCGACGACTCGTTCTATCACGGGGACAGCGTGTCGAAAGCGGTGCACAATGTCGAATTTCTCCTCGGCCCAGCCATCATCCAGGCCGGCTTTAGCCCTGCAACACAGCTCAAAGAGATTGACCGCCTCATGATCAAGATGGATGGGACTGAAGACAAGAGCAGGATGGGAGCGAACGCAATTCTGGGTATCAGTATGGCAGCTGCTCGTGCAGGAGCAGCAGAGTCCGGGATACCACTCTATTGCTTCCTCGCTCGCGAAGCTGGCATGGAGAAGGAAAAATTCATCCTACCTGTCCCATTCATGAACGTGCTCAATGGAGGTGATCATTCCGGAAATACCATGGCGTTTCAAGAGTTTATGATCGCTCCAGTCGGTGCATCATCCCTCCGAGAAGCCATGCGATTCGGAAGCGAGACTTATGCTTGCCTCAAAAAGCTCATCGTGGCCAAGCACGGCGCATCAGCTATCGGACTCGGCGACGAGGGTGGCTTCGCGCCACCCATCTATCGCCCGACTGAAGCCCTGGACCTTCTGGTCCAAGCGATCGCGGATGCTGGACACGAAGGAAAGATCAAGATCGGCATTGACCCCGCATCACAGTCATTTGAAAAGAACGGTACGTACAATGTTGCCTACAAAACAGGTGGGTCTGAGGTTATAAGTGGTCCGCAGCTGGCGGACTTGTACCACAGTCTTCTGGCGCATTATCCCATAGTGCTCCTCGAAGACCCGTTCGGGCAGGATGATTGGCCGGCCTGGGCGGCATTCAAGAAAGGCTGCCCGGTGGAGCTTGTGGGAGATGATCTACTTGCGACGAACATCAAGCGAATCCGCATGGCGGAAGAGAAGAATGCATGCAACAGCTTGTTGCTCAAAATCAACCAGATCGGCAGTATCACCGAAGCCATAGAAGCGTAATATTGATTCGTGATTCCTTTTATTTCTCCGTAATCATGAACTAATACTGGTGATCTTAGTGCGAACGAAGCTTACAGAGCTGGTTGGTCGGTCTTCGTATCTCACCGGTCCGGTGAGACAACCGACGACTTCATCGCAGATCTCACGGTCGCTCTACAGACTGGCCATCTGAAATCCGGTGCCCCTTGCCGTGGTGAGCGCGTTGCGAAGTACAACCGGCTGATGGACATCGAGGAAGAGCTGGAAGAGAACGGCAGGGCGCACGTTTTTGCTGGAGACGGCTTCAGACTGGCACAACAGTTGTGTCCATCTTAAACAGACGGATAGCGTGGACCAGGATTTGCATCTGAACAGAATATAGACAAGTTAGGGATCCAATTTGAATGTCTGATGACCGCCATGTCGAAGCGTCATATGCGAAACGAGCGGTGGCACTCTTTCGAATGCGATAGAGTGGCTTTGGATAGGCTAAGGGAAACATCAAAAAAATTCGAATATCTATGCTAATTGTACGAATGGATCGAAACTCAGCTGAGGGCGCGAGCTACATAGTTGAGTTGTAAGCGTAAAATGGCCAAGAAAGACTTCTTTGAAGAATTGAGTAAAGCCTGTGATAGTCTAGCGCTGGTATAGGGCTGCAACATATCATCCTTTACAGTGCGTAAACGTATTGATTAACGCATCTCGGGCAGTCTGTGGCAAATCCGAGCGATCGAAAATGCGGAACTATACTACTGTCACAATAGGCACGGCCACAAATAGGGATTTTACAGTAAGTAGATGCTACGAGGTGTTGTGTCCTCTTGAAAACATGCAGATACAACGATGATCCTAACATGTGAATGATTATATTTACGGGAGTAGAAGGCGATTCGAGACACAAAGGGGCAGTTGTCCGTTAAACTTACCGCCAGCAAAAGGCTGCAGAGTTTTGTGATGCGGTCAATAGGCTGGGTTCCCACTCAACATCACCACTCGTAATACAAGAGGAAGGGGAACAGTCGAGAGATAGAGAATACCATGCTATGACTGGCATATTAGACCTCAAAAGAGATATCTTCGCGATACGAAGTGAAGGGATTGAGCGCATTCTTTAGCTGGGCGTAAGAGATGCGGGTATGGTGATTACAAGACGGCTTAAACGATGGTTTCTTATGCATAGGCTAAATGAGAAACATCACCATCATCGCGATGCAGGACTATGTAGAATTCAGAGTAGGCGTATTCAACTCGCCTAAATCTGAACTGGTTCGAAGCAGAGTGTAGTAGTGCTCCGGACGTCAGACAGCTTTTGTCGGCCAGTTGAGCGACATTCCCTATACTTCAGACGCCATTGCTTTCTCACAAGTCACGCGATGACGAGTGACAGGAAAATTCTCATCGGACAAGTTAACAATTGCGAATCTTTCCTTAGTAGATAAGAAAGGTAATTTACCACCATACATGAAAGCCTTGTATTTGAACTAAGTAGCATATCTGGAATCAGTATCTAGAAGGAAACCATACCTAGTGTCCGTGTCAGAAAAGATCTTCAAACCCACTCTACTAATCCCTTGGTCAATGTTCCGACAACGACTGCACTTTGTTACACTTAAACCTGCTAGTTCCAAATGAATTTCTGTATATTCAAAACTTTACCTCTAGTCTTTTGTCTCTTTCAGAACGCCTCTATTGGGAAGAGCTAGGATGTTGTTACTTGCCTCTTATCGGGATCTATTCAAATGTCTAATTATCTCCTAATACTTCTCTCCTCATGATTGAAGCTTTGTCCTCTACCAGATCAGCCTCAGAGCTCGAGCCATCAGAAAAATTATAGAATCGCCAGTCCACATTCTTCCAATATGCTCTTAAAGGATATAGTAAGGATTCGCGATCTTCTCATCATCTTTTTTCGGATAACTCACCCGTCTGATTACCTAATGCGTCCACGTTACCTGTGACATAATGCCAGAACGCTCCATGGCCTACAACGGCCACGTCTTGCTCTGGACGCTGTTTGAGCCACACCCTGAATTTTCTTGCTCTCTCTTTCAATGCCGCAGGTGTGGAAGCATAGACGCCAGTCTTGCTGTTCCAGCCTTCCTCGACCATGGAAGCGTCGACAAATTTCCCAAACTCTTGCATCAGTGCGGCCGGGTTGCTACCGGTATCGCATGGTAGATCGGTGTTCTCTTGCGCGAGCGTGACGAGAAGCAGCGACCCATCGTGCTCTAGCTGGGAAGCAAAGCAGTATTTTGCTGTTTGAGTAGCTCGACGCATGGGGGAGGAGCATATGAGGTCAAGACGTATATACTCGGGGAAGCTTGAGGCGAACTGCTTGCAATTTGCAATGCCGGCTGGTGTCAGATCCGGATCGTGGAGAAGCTCGTTCTCCTGAGTGGGTTCAAGCTGATGGTAGCCCTCTGCGTGACGGATCAAATGGACTCGAAGAGCCATGGCGAACAGATTGGAGCTCGGCGCGGTAATGGTAAAGTGTGACGTTCTGTGACAGAAACGAGAGCTTGTATGAGCTTCAAACGTTCCAGGAGTCCATATAAGTCAGGTAATGAGCCAAATGCAAACACTGCTATCACAGACGACGGGTGTCGCGATTGATCTACAGGACTGCATAGGGTCCAAGAGAAGCAGGGCTGGACAGCGGCTTGAGCGGATGCATGCATAAACACAATTACGGACGTTTCGGGAACGGGCTCCACTGGAACATCGGGACTGGCGGCGGTGACGATACCTTCTTGAAGTCAGAAGCAAATATAGCAAGGGAAATCTAGTTTTGAGAATGTCTTACCACCACAAGACATTTGACTTCTTACGAGGGAATCTTCCAATACACCGTTGAATTTGTTTCTTCAACACTTTTCGTGCTTCAGTCCGTCTATACACCGAATCAAGGACCATCCATTTTTAGTCTGCATTGCAGAGGGATAAAATCATGGTGTCTAGTATCCATGGTGATGACGGAGCAGGCTCGAATCCCGGGACACGTGCCAGAACCACCAACTTCCGAACGCGGATGGACTCTTGTCTCGACAGCCTCAAATTCCCTCGGGATTATCGCGTCTCGTTGCCTCCATACTTGTTGCGGTTCACGGGGTATCGATCAATCGATGAGGAATCGCCCTACGAGCCTCTTGAAATTCCTCCGTTCATCTGGCTAAAACATATACCGCTAGAAGTCGAGGTCTGGCTTTTTGCTTGGATAGGCGCATTCACCAGTATTCTTCTAATCGAGGTAATCATGATCACCAACACAGCATTTAAGGAAGTATACCACAACCCAATCATTATCACGTCGTTCGGTGCTTCCACGGTACTAGGCCTTTGGCGCTATCGAATCTCCCGTCGGGCAGCCACGAAACGTGCTACTCGGGCATTTTATCTCGGCTCTCGTTGGGACTTGCATTACGAGACTGTTTGTGCTCGATCCGAACTATCACCAAGAACTCAACAAGAACAACTTTCATGGCAATGTCTTCGTCAACGGCGCCCTCTCAATGGCGACATCACTGCTAGCCATGCTTGTTACCGGCACTGTGCACCCACCGTAGTCTTGAAATTGTTCCGAGTGAGACGTGATGTGCTGACATCTCGCTAGCGTAGGAGCCACTGGGCTAAATGCTACCGTGAAGAGTGCTATAGTCACACTTTCATAGCGATATTTGCCTGTTGTTCTTGCTTCAGCACTGATAATGCTAGGTTGGGCAATGATTATAAACAATCTCGGTCTTCGTCGATATCCAATGCATTGGTGGACTCCCCAGTCAATTTTTGTGCGTGAGCCCAAGAGTGAGCCAGAAGAGAAGATCTTTGAAAGAAGGGAAGCGGATGAAATTTCTTAAGAGCACCACGACGAAGGTATCTTTCGCAGGGAGAGTATGGAATCGAGTGGGGGCGTGGAAGCTGCGGAGAGGAGAGAGGATAATCACAGCTATCATGATATGGATCGTGAACCAGCAGATCTTGAAGACTTGGTTAGCTTGGAAGAAGGAAGATAGTTTATCGTTACATTGATGAGGACTGAAATTATTGATCAAAGAATCAAGCAACTATCCGACAGGGTAACATGAATTACGTCGACTAGCGAGACCAAGGAGGATGTTTTGCTCGGAAGGAGCAGTGATTGAGCGTAGTAAACCGCTTATAAGTAAATTAATGTTGTAGCTTTTCTCATACTTCTTATCCCTACATAGATATTTCATTCTGACTAAAATCAGAGACGCGATAGTTCAGCAACATACCCTTAGCCTGGTGGTTGCTGACATGGCAAATGACCTGCCATAGACCACGTCCTGTAGCGTTCATCACTAGAGTTTTGCCTACGCCATCATTGATACTGATTGCGTACTCGTTGGCACCATGGTAAGCAAATCCATTGCCATGCATGTGGAAGACGTGACTCGCGGAGCCGTACGCATTCACGTACCAGATGACCTTGTCATCTACGTTCATTTCGAATATCGGATTGTTGGCGAAGACGTAACCATTCATAGTATGGAATGGTGGCGCCGAGAACTGGCCAGCAGACTCTAAATTCACAAGTTGGGGATACCAGATTGAAGAGTTGCCTTGCGGTAGAGAGGCTGACATGTTGCTGGCTATAGCGGTTGATGTAGCTTGTCCAGACTCTTGACTGAAGTGTCCACTGCCCTTCAGAGCTGCAGCATTCATACCGGAGAGGAATGATTGTGACTCGGTGTAAATCATGTATAAGAGTGGAAACTCCCGATACTCTGCCATCGTCTTCGCCATCCGTCTGCTAGCGTAGATGATCGTCGGGCCGATAAGACCAGCATTAGTATCTTGGTCGAGAGATACATACGAGTGGTAGCTATGTGTGCGGGCAGGCTCGCTCGCATCTGGACCCGCAGCACTGTCTACCAACCATTTGTATACCACGCAATCAGAGGGTCCAACGCCAGGTTGAACGGGAGGAACAGCACTTCCCCGCGGAAGTTGATTGCTGGCGCCAGGTGAGGTACTGTTTGGATAGTCCGCTCCTTCGCTGTGTTTGGAATACTCTAGCCCCATAGAGTGCATTGTGGCGTAGTTGGTAGTCATCTTGTTGACAAACATGATTTCGATCATATCGCCCACTTCGGCACGGATGGTAGGGCCTTGTGTGCCTTGCCATGCTGGTTGTTCACTGTACTGAGAGAACGATTCGTCGGTGTAACCACGGTAAAGGGCCTTCAGCCATTTTGTTCCAAAGGCATTATAACCAGCAGAGTTGGCTCTCGGGGAGACTCCCATAGGAACCTAAATGAAATGATAAGCACAAGTGAGCCTAGAGAATTCGTTTGTTCGGCACGTACACCCAGCCAATTATCCCATCCTGTCGGCGCATAATCCCATTCTACCTCTTCTGCGGCGATGTAGTAACGTCTCACATTTCCACTAAAGGAAAAGTCGGAAGGAATGACGGTTGGAAGTCGTCCGTCCATAGATGTGGAGCACGACTTGAGTCCGGATGCATTGAGAGTGCCAGTACCATTGGCCATCCCCGTGACAGGCGATGTAATGGCAACCACGCATGATGCGGCTGTGATGAGGGATTGTCTGCCCACCATTTTGATGTTCTTCAAGAGAAAGAGTTGCAGATAAGTAGAAACACGTAGAGTCCAGTCACCGACGTGGTGCGACCGAGTCTTCTTATGATGCGAGATCTGGAGCATCAGACGGAACGCTCGGATTCCACTGTGGGCTTAATCATTTCCCTGGCGATAAGATATCGACTATAGTCTGGATTAAGTATTTGATAATTACTTGGGTGGATTCCACACGTGCCTGTGCCATAGGTAGCAGTATATCGGGCCGAAACGTCTTTTGATTTGCGAGACGATACTTTTGCGAAGCTCCGGAAACTCATACTCATACCATTCGTCGATCATCTGAGAGATTTGTGCGTCCATGGGTGATTACGGATGTCGATCCCAGAGATGCTGCTGGCTGATGGACCGCTATCAACATAGAACCATGGAAACGTAAAGGTCTTGACACGTGGAACGCCGCTTCAAAACTTACACGAATCAATCACACGACTCATTCGTGTAACACATCATCTGAGGGATTTGTGCGTTGACTGATGTCACTAGAGTTAACCTTTTAACATCCGTCAAAGCCGACAATTAGCGGCTCGCATGCCGACTGAAGCGCGTGGGGAAGCATGAACGATCAGCATGCAGCTAGCGTGGACCGAAGGACGCATAAACTCAAACGCTTTCTCAGACTCAAAGCGGCGATCACACTACACCAGCCGGTTCAATCTGGAGACACTTGCGCCAAACTCTCGGTCGCTTCTTCGATGTCTGTCTCAGACTTCCTGTTCTTGAACCCCGAAGTCTACTCCAACTGCACTAATCTACTTCTTGGAGTATCTTATTGCGTCACCCCAGTGGGCGACATCTCAACGTACTCTGGATACCAAGCTGGGCCTACACTTTCCATTACAGTCGCCCCTGCGACTTTCTCTTCCGTAAACACGGCTATTCCTTCAGCGACGAGTCACCCAAACCCAGATTTTGTCTTCCGAAACTTGCCAACAGCATCAGACACAGCGAACGATTGTGAATACTACGCAGACTACTATGAGAATGCGACCGATGTCAGCTTGAACGCTTGCGCCACCGTTGCCCGCATTTGGGAGGTAGATATTGCAGACTTCCTCGACTGGAACCCGAGTCTCTCACAGGACGAAGAGGAGTGCGCCTTACAATCTGGGTATAGTTACTGTGTTCAGAAGCAGAATAGGACTACAAGAGCTCAAAGCAGGGACGATTGTCTGGAAGTCAATGAAGATCAGATCCAAGACGGCACTGATCCTGAATGCACTTGCTTCACTCGTGTCTCAGGGTACTTGGGAACTATTGGTGTTGATTGCAAGTCTTTCGCTGCAGACATATCCATCGCGCTTGATAAGATGATACGATTGAACCCCTGGTTGAAGTCGGACTGTGACAGCGCATTGTTTGCAGGTTTGGACGAGTTGGATTACCGCGCCATTTGCGTCAAGACAGATAGCGATGCACCAGCAAGTTCCGTAAGAACCACCACGGCCACCACAGATCGTAATCGACCAACGAGCTCTGTGACGTCTGCCACAACCACCAAGTCAAGCCGTGCAGGATCGGCTACGTCTCTGGCCACTCCTACGCCGATTCAAGACGGCATGACTCAAAACTGCAACAGCTTCTACAACGTTGAGAACGGAGATGGCTGTTACGACATTGCAGTGCAGCACGGCATCTCTCTGGAAAACTTCTACGCTTACAACCCAGCTGTTAGCAACGACTGCTCTAAGCTTTATCCCGACTTCTACGTATGTGTCGGTGTTGGCAGCACGGACACTTGTTCCATCGATGTGACCTTTACGACGACATATTCAACGGAATGGGGCGAGAGCGTTTGGGTTGTTGGCTCGATTCCGGAGTTGGGAAGCTGGGATGTCAGCAAAGCGCTCATGCTGACTGGAAGCTCTGGGGCGGATGGCTCGACCAACTGGCAGACCAGCGCAAAACTCCCTGCAAACGCCCCAGTCAGCTATAAGTTCGTCAAGCTGCAGACCGATGGCACACCAGTCTGGGAGCAGGATCCAAACCGGGACTTCCAGACCTCAAGCTGTGGTGCTTCGGCAATGCAGCAAGGTGGTTCGTGGCATGAAGCGACGCCCGCTCCGACATGCACATCGTTGGATGTTGTTTTCGAGGTCACGGCGAAGACCGAGTACGGAGAAGCCGTGTACGTGATCGGCTCAATTCCTGCTCTAGGAGAGTGGAACACCAACAACGCCGTCTTGCTCGATGCGAGTGAGTACACCGAGGCCAACCCACTCTGGAAGGGAAGTGTCAGCCTCGCGACTGGACAAGACGTCCAGTACAAGTTTATTAAGATCGGTCTTGACGGTGGTTTCACCTGGGAAGCGGACCCGAACCGCGGACTTACAGTGCCAACCGACTGCAGCGCTACACCCCTGCAGAGTGGCGCTTTCCAACAGTGAACGTAGTCGAGCTGATTTCTGATCTTCCCACACCATTTGTTACGACAATGAACGTACCGGAACACCGTTTGCCCGAAACTTGGGGCGCGTCCCTCCCTCATGGCGCGAAGTATGTTGGAACAGGCTCAGAAAGCCGCCAGTGACACTGAAGATCCTTCCACTTGAAGAAGGAAGATGCAAAACTGGCGTCCAAGTTGTCGTTAACTGCGGCATCGTCACTGAGAGGATGCCATGCTACGTGCGTTAGCTGCAAGATCTCGATCGGCAGAGTTTTATAGTGTCATTGAAGGAAACTATTGGCGTAGCTAGCATTATATTGCAAGGTAACATCGTCTACCAACAACTGCATCATCCAACTAACCCGAAAAGACGTGAGCCTGTAGTGTGGACGTCCTCGCAACGTAGGTTCTCATTGTAGGATTTTCAAGGTTCCTCTACGCACTTCGATTGGCCACATCTGTGTGTAAGCTGGTATGCGTCAATGAGAATGGCTTCGACAAGTAGAATAACCGATTACATTGCTTGCAGCGCATACGCGTAACGTTGTACCAAGACGCCATTGCGCAAGTGCGTAGGCTTCTTCGACGTATGATTCATCTGTCATTCGCCAGTCTGGTTTCGATGCTTTCCACCCATGTATAGTAGCCTTGAAGACAACCGCTGTGCTGTTTCGGAGGTCGCACTAAAAGTCTGCATGCTCCGGACCACCTGCTCCTCATATAGTTCCCTCATGCCGCATGCGGTGCAACTATACGCGGCGAGTTGAATCCGCCCTATACGCTCGTCAGTCTCCATCACCACACAACATACCGTCACAAGGGCAATGTCAAAGAGGCAGGCAAATTCAAACCAGAGCGTTGGATGAAACATCCCGACTTCGTGGAGGATAACCTGGACTCCTTCTAACCATTTTCTTCTGGACCAAGAGCTTGCGTAGGATAGGTGAGTACAGCAATGGTTTATACATTTGGCCATCTACACCTTTGCGGCCTAGTGTAAGATACATGCGTATACACCACGCTCGGAACACTTAGTTGATTTCCGACACAGATCCTAGCATTTGACATGGTCTCTATATTTGTGGTAGTCTTGCTCTTTCAGTCTTAGCTTTAATAGAGAATGCAAAGTGATTTTCCTTTTGGGAACGAAAGCCAGCTCTGATCCGGGTCAAGGCGAGGGTGAATATGGTAGCAGCTCAACGATGGAGATAGTCAGGACAATATAGTGTCCACGCAAATATCGGCCATGCTGTGCAATTTCGATCTCGGCCTTACACATGAACTTACGCTACCAAGATGCTGCTACCACTAAATCGACATTCACGTCTTCAAAACTTTCTATCTGATTAGGCCATAAGTGTGTCCATAGAGGTCCTTCCGCAGATGAGCCCATCCAATCTTTCGGAGCCTGCATGCACGCCGGACGAAAGATAGGAAACCCTAACCCTGGGGAGTACTCTCAGGTCGCATCCGCATTCGTGCGGCTGAGGCGGCTCTTCAACTCAAAATCCTCATCTTGAGCCTGTTTCAACGACACTTCTTCTGCTCCTACATCTTGACTGACCATTATACAGTTACATGTATGTGTTTTGGTAGCAGGAACCGAAAGGTTTTGCGGGGCCGGAAGCCCTTGATGCGTTGCTAGCGACAGCCCAGGACCACAATGCAGCTGCTCCGTTCAAGATCCATCGAACAGCCGACAACCGGCCTCGGATGTCACAATACATACAGTCTCCTCTCAGAGGCGCCTTTCCTTATCCCAGAATTGCTTGTTTCTTCACAAGCGACATGGTGGAAGAGTCTTCTATCTCGGTATCTTCGCCAAGCTGGTAGCTCATGATCTGCCAGCCGTGCATGCATGTCACCAAGTGGGAGTGCATGGCATTGCCCCAGCCTTCATATTTGTGTATGTTGACCAGCGATGGTTGGCCGCTCTGGACCAAGTCCAATCATTGAATATTTTCACACGATCGCCTCAGGCGTTATTGAATTGAATGAGGTACCCGGACCAAGATTCCGCGCCTTAAATCTCACACGCCTCGGAGCTTTCAACTTTTTGCTTGGCTCCGTTCCTCACGATGGATTGCCCGGAGTCTCGGTGGCCAGGCAGTTAGCACAATTGATTGTAAAAGATGCTGACGGCCCATGATCATTCACTTCCGCTGACGAAGGCACCTTGAAAGGTCTAAGCCCATGCCGAAGTGAATTCACCTTGAACAAAAGTGGACTTTAGAATAGAACAGAAACAGAGAGGTAAAGTGTCGGTTCAGCTTGCGATCGGTTGACAAGACTAAAAGGAGCGGAAGTAGGCGCAAGAATGTGGCGCTTGCGAAGGCGTATCATACACCAGAGTCTCCCAATATCTATGTGTCATGACGGGAGAGGGATTTTTGAAGGACAAGCGCGAAGATAGATGAGGTTTGGCAGTAAATGAGAGTATAGGCCTATCTACAAGGGAGTGTAGCCGGTGGCGGGCGTTGAGCAACGGTCACGCTTCCAACGTTAAGCGGAGACTGTAAGAATGAAATCGGAGTGGCACATTAAGAAGTCATTTCTAATCATTGAGTCCATTTCCGCGCACTGAAGAGCACACTGCTGTCAACTCAAGGAATGTTCTACCCCTTGAGCCAGCGAAACTCATAAGTCCTGCGCCTCGTGCGACAAGTGCGGGATTTGCGAGGCTCGCACTTATTGCCAAGTCGCAGACTTCGCGCATACTGTCAACAACAGGCCCTAAATTGTGCGCGAGATATCTGTGATACCGTAGCCTCGGAAGTCTCGCTAATGTCGATCGTGTTCTTGCGATTACAAGTCATCAGTCTGGCTGATTTCGAAGTCTTCACGCGGACATGATGGGCAAGCCGCTGTACGTCGCTGCTAGAAGCTAATTGGCCAATACATCCGGGCGGTACGTACCCGATTGCCCGTAAGAATGGCGCAGGCATGTTGTAGCTGTAGCCTGAGCATGTCACCACCAGATGGTGATTTGAAGGCCTTGCCAGACTCAGTCAGACAAGGGCATGTCATCTCAATCCTTTCATTGGCCCTTCATGCGATCTTTTCACGACGTTCATCCAATTCGTGCAGCTTGAGCCAATTTCAAACAAAGCGAAGTGCCGCGGTATTATCCAGTGACAGACTGTTGAAGCAGTGACATATCGCCACACTTCCGCCCCACGGCAACTGCTCGAGATAATGAGTGAGGAGCACTCGCATCTCATGAGACCATAAGACCTCCGTTCAGGTCACGTTGAACAAAGAATTGTGAGCGATCGTAATTACTTTCTACCATCTGCGCCTTGCTTTGAGTTTGCCCTCTTACTTGCTCGAGTCTTGAATTGCTATAAGACGAAAGAGAAGTTGCCTTTCTTGTCGCTCAGGGTTTCATCTTACGATGAGTAATGCATCAAGCCAGAGAACCGATACAGAGACTCTGCCTTCACAGTCGCAACAGCAGCTTCGCAGCCCAAGTTTGAGAAGCGGCATTTCCAAAATCCATCAACAAGCACAAGTTGAAGATACCACCGATGCTGAGGAAGACGACCCAAGCCAGGCTTTAACTGTCGTTCCGGCTCGCGACTCGCAAAACAAAGATCCGGTAGAAATGGGAGTGGCTCGCAGTCGCATATCGTCCGACTTAGCGTCTGCGGAGCGTAGGAAAAAGGCGTCCAAGCATACCGCGAAAGAGCATGAGAAGCTGTTGGGAGAGAATGTGGCCGATGACAACGCAAATCGACACCTTTCGAGCGATGGAAGAGCGGTCTCATCGCAAATGGCTCGAGTCGCATGCCCACGCGCTCGTGTGACGCCCCTCACAGTGTCTGCAGATATGGCACGTACGGAACGCCAGCTTCTAAGTTCCCATTCCAACTATGAGATATTGCAGTCCGGGAATAAGTCCAATCAGAATATCTCGTTTCCGCCGTCACTTCTAGCTAGCATCAACAACAAGCGGGTACAGCACCAACGAGAGGAGCAGATACGCCGCGATCGCATGCGGCGGGCACTGGAAACCCTTGCCGATGTCCTGCCGCACAAAGCTGGCGCCGAACGTGCTACTAGTAGGGGTGTCACAAAGAGCACCAATAGAGCAGAGACGGTAGAGAATGCTATCGAGTACATAAGGGAGTTGCACAAATTGCACGGCATCGAGGTCAATGCAGGGGATGGATCTATAGGTTTAGATAATCAAAAGGACAATTAATGTAAGTTGGATCTGGGTCAAGAACAAAATGCGAAATAACACTTTGTGATTGCTTTTCGCTTTTCATTTCAGCCTTTCGTTATCTTTGTTTCCGTTGCAATGTATATAAACAATAATAGCGTCAATAAGTATAGTTAATATAGGGGAAACCGGATAGAGGCTCTTCTACGTAGATTTAGATCTAAGTTAGTATTCGCTTCGATACTACAATTACTTTCGCTTGCGTGTGTAGTATTCTCGAACTCTTTATCTTCCTCCTGGTCTATATTAAGAATTATAACTTTGACAAATTACTTCTTTTTCAATTTTCTCTTCGACGCTTCCGCTCCCGCTTCCTCGACCAGTTCGAAGTATTTTCGTATCAAAGACGACATTCTCTTTAATTACTACGCGCTTTGCTTCCTTACGTTACTTCTAAACTAAGAATAGTTCTTCATACTTAGTTATATCGAGCGATTAGGAAGTAGCTTTCGAAAGATCGTACTCAGAGTACGCGCTTTCATAGAAGGTGAATACTTACTGTTTTACGGGAGTCTCGAAATTAGAAGAACGAACGATCTTATTAATTAGCCACGCCGCCTCCCGTATTTCCGTGGGGTGTTGGCCAGAATTAGATTTGTCGAACCTACAAGGTTTTTGATAATTTCAATTCAATCGTCTATTAACGGTTGATTTGATTGACTGAATAAAGTAGGCGATGGTTGCACCCAATTTGGGGCCGGCTCTGTTCGTTCAGCTCGCAAAGCGCGAACGCTACACGAGGAAGCGACAGGGTTCAAGTCAGTCAGGCTAGCATGATTGACCAAATCCTGCCATGTCGAGCTTCGAAATCCTTGTCTGCAGGCGATCGAACATTCCGCGTTGTAATGTCATCGCCAAGCAGCAAAGACACTTATCGTTAGCTTTAATGCGGACCACTGCAGTCGTTGGTGACATCCCAATCCGTGCTACCTCTGCCTCGGTTACCCCCAGCAGCGAGGGGGCGGCATGTCACTGCTTCGATAGCATGTCACCACCTTTGCATGAGCGCTTCCTGCTTCTTTCTTGGGTGCCACTCTGTTAGATCCTCGCAGTAGACCTTGTAATGGGCCCAGTCAGGCATGAAGAGTCTCAATGCCTTTTACCAATACTTGTGTATGTTTCTGACTTTATTTATCACACATAGCGATCATGTTTTGCTTATGCCTGATATAGCTCTAGGAGGCGATACTATCCTGCCAATGTTCCTGGTTTTCGAGTTCTTGTGAAGTGAAATGTGCTGTAAGAACCAAACCAAGCATGTGTCTTATCTGAAGGGACGAGCAGGTGGGACGGCAATTCCCAACACGCCACAGCCAAGGCAAGCGAGCGCGACCATTTTAGCCAGGTAAGCAAGGTGATGAAGATAACGGAACAGCGTTGAACGCTCTACCTACAGTATCACAAGCGAGTGTTGGCTACGAACACCAGCACGTGCATGCTTTCAATACCCTAGCTCCTACCAGAAGCTCTTGGCACCATGCTAAACCTCTGCCAATTAATTGGCATGAAACTGCTCTACCACTCCTCACTGCTGGAACACGTGGTTCGACAAGTATCTGACTTTACGTGCTGCTCTGTATATTTTCTAGTCAAAGTGTGATGCTTCAGCCAAGGGCTTGGAGCTACATTGCTTGCGGCCATACAGCTTTGACCATGCTAACGATAAGATAGTATAAAACTGGACTGACATGCAAGCTGGTTCGCGTGCATTCTACCCTTGCTATCAACTTATATACTCGCTCATCCACCACGATTTTTATAAAGCGCCACGCGTACGACCTCTCTGCATCATGTCTGTCCCGGCCGCAACTGCAGAATACGACTGGATCCTCGCGATCACTACTATCGCTTTCGTTTTCGCGGCAGCCGGTAATGGTGCTAACGATGTCGCCAACTCCTATGCTACCTCAGTGGGCGCTAAGACGCTCACTATGGCACAAGCTTCCGTTCTCGCTACTGTCACTGAGTTCATCGGAGCCGTTGCGCTAGGGGCGCGAGTCACGAGCACGATCAAGAACGGTATAATCACCATTGATCCGTTCGACGGCCGTCCAGGCGTTCTTATGCTGGCTATGGGGTGTGCTGAGGTCGGCAATGCCTTCTGGCTTATAATTGCCACTTCTCTCGGCATGCCTGTTTCTACCACCCATACGATTGTTGGTTCTCTGGTTGGTGTTGGTTTCGCCGCCCAATCTGCTGTCACGTGGGGCTGGGAGGATGGTAGTTTATCTCAGGTGGCCGCCTCCTGGATCATTGCTCCTGGTATTGCTGCTGCTTTTGCCGCTATCACCTTCGCCTCTATCAAATACAGCGTGCTTGAGCGTAAGGAAAGCTTCGAATGGGCTATGCGTCTGATCCCTCTATACATGGCCAGCACTGGAGCTATTCTTGCCTTGTTCTTGGCTATTGAGGTGCCCACAAGCACTGTGACAGGGGGCGGCCCTTTGGCAGGTACCGTTATGGGCACTTTCGCCGGCTGTCTACTTTTGGCTTACGGCTTCTTCCTGCCATTCTTCAAGCGGAAGCTGGTGATGGGAGACAGGACAGTCCGCATTCGGCATATCTTTTACGGCCCACTTCTCCTCAGAGACGACGTTACACTGATGTGGCCCGGGAAGGCCGATGACGAGTTCGTTGCCAACCCTTATGAGGATTCGTTTAGCGCAGAGAGTGCTACGAATGTCAAAGACGAGGAGCATATGCACCACAATACTGCTGCGCTGCCAAATGTGCGCGATGCTCACACCAACACCATCGCACCGCCTCACGATTCGTCACAAGCCAACAAGGCTATCAAACAGAATGAAACTACTACGGTGGGTAGAGTCAAGCAGCCAAAGCCAGAGGAGTGTTGGCTAGATCCTGTCAAAGACCTGTCCTGGACCAATCCTAGAAAGTTCTGGAACTGGCTCAAATACCTCACTCTCCAAGGCGTTACTCGCGACTGCATCCACCACGATTCAGCCTCACTTAGAGCTATTCATGCCAAGGCCCGCCACTACGACTTACGCGTCGAACACATGTTCACATATTGCCAAGTTGTCTCTGCCATAATGATGTCGATCTCGCATGGTAGCAATGACGTTGCCAACGCTGTCGGTCCATGGGCAGTTGTTTACCAGACCTATCACTCTGGTGCAGTTGATACTGAGTCACCCACACCTGTCTGGTTTCTCGTTGTCGCTGGCCTGCTACTCGGACTAGGATTTGCGGTCTACGGTCATCGCATTGTCAAAACCCTCGGCAGAAAGATCACCCAGATGAGCCCTACCCGTGGGTTCTCCATTGAAATGGGGGCAGCCATCACTGTTCTGCTCGCCTCAAAGCTTGGCCTGCCTGTCTCAACCACACACTGCCTTGTTGGAGCTTCACTAGGCGTTGCACTGATGAACTATGATCTTGGTGCTGTGAACTGGAAGCAGCTTGCGATCATCTTCATGGGTTGGGTCATCACTCTGCCCGCCGCGGGTCTTATGAGTGGTCTTCTTTGTGTTATGGCTCTGAATGCGCCTAGTTTTTAGAGTATTCGCGAGGAGTACGAATCGCCTCTCTACGCATCCGCGAATAACTTCTCGCTCTGTGATGCACGGAAGCCAATTGGCATCGTGGCATTAGCAGAGGAGAAGGTATACAGATTTATGGAACAGCCTTTCCTTTGCAGCACGAGCGACGACACTTGTTCCCAACATGATAGCAGAGGTCGGAGCAACAGACGTACAGAAAAGACGTTTTGCACAAATTGTCAGCAAAGCATTAGAAGATGACAAGCTCGCTTTTGGCACTTATCCACTCTACTACAACGGCGTATCAAACAAGTGCGGTTCTAAACAGAAAATTGGACCCATCTACGTCGAAGTCGCAAGTGTTTAAGAATCTGCAATCTCCACTCTCTTTCGTGGACAACCACCACCCTGCCAGCCACATTTATGCACAATCTAATGAGTCCACATCACTGGCATGTTACTTGGCTGAACGCTCTACTCTTTGACGTTATTGCACTTGGAACCCGACGACCGAGCTCGGAAGGACCGTACCTGTTCCCACACGTATTTGTCCGTACCGCATACTCCCATAGCAGTCTAATCATGTTAGAGCTGCGACTCATTGAATGCAAACGGCGTGAAGATGCGAGTCCAGAACTTTGCAGATCGAGAATGGGCGCGCACCTTCGAGCGACTTCGCTGTCGACAGCAAGGAGAAGCCTCTTTCATACTGTAATGGGGTGATAGCCTGTGGCGGGAAGTCGACCAAGGGGTAGCCTTCTCAATTAAGAACGATGAGGAACGGTTTCTTCTGATTTTGAAACAATTATTTCCAAGCACTTGGTTCGATACTTAGATTGAACACGAGGCCCCTATGAAACGCGATACAACTCCAGCCCTATGTACTAATAGAATTTTAGAGTTCTGTACGCTGCTCTGTTTATACAGATCAGCAGAGCAGCAGAGCAGCAGAGCAGCAGAGCACCCTGCAGAAATCACGGGACCAGCTAAATACCGCGGCGCTCCACAGAGCAACTGTTGTTTCCGCTATGCGTTCGCGACGCTCAGCTTTCTGCCTGAGGCATGTATATAATATCTCGGATGTGCGGCATACCATGGCTGCTCTGCATTTTCACCAGCCGAAGCCGTAGCGGAAGGCGTTATATAAGCAGATACCGCGGACAGGGCAGTTGGGCGCGGGTGTGCTAGGGTAGGCGTGTCGTACAGGCCTTGGTAAGTGATGGAGGTGGAAAATGTATGGACGGAACGTGTCAGCAAGCTTGATATGAAGCTTGAGATTCTCCTACGGTCCTGTTGGTGGTGTAGGGAGTGACTGAATCGTGTACAATTCCGCTTTGAGGCGCAGAATTGCAATGCCACCAGCCGAAACTGGTATTGATGTCGCTAATTAGAGTCTGCATCTAGATTCATGAACTGCCACTCTCGGCGGATCTTCTCTCTCAAAAGGCCGTGGCGCTATGTTGTACACGAGCTGACGTCCAATCAAACAGCGGCGATGACATGCCATCTTCGGCCGTAGCCGGTATGGACGGAGAATCTTCCCGCTCCCTACTAATTGAGAACAGCCCTGACGATACTGGCGAACCAGCGTCAAGTAGTGACAGACAAAAATATTCGCAGCACTCAGAGAATGCTTGAACCTTCTGCGTGTGTCGCGTCCTGTCTGGAATCGCACCAGCAGCTTCGACCAATCAATATCTGGCAGTGACATAATACAGCGTATACATGCCTTACTGTTAGCGCAGGCTCCTGTCGATAATGCAACCATCGACAAGCATCTCTCCCTTCCTTCAGACACCTCGACCGGACCAGCACGGGTTTTACTGTACGATAGAACGGCAAAACCCTCGATACCCTCTCGAGCCCTCACAAAATAGTGCAGCACCCGTTGTATTATGTCATCCGAGCATAAGCATGAGGCCATGGATCGTACCCTCGTCTAGCGCGATCACATCACTGTTGATCCATTGTTTCAGAGTCGTTAACCACCCAAGAGTCTCACCATGCAACAGCCTCCTGCGCGGTGATAATACATCGTGTCGCAGGCCGAGGCACTTTAGGAATCCAAGTCGTAGATCGCAGGTTGGCTTGCCAAGACTAGATAGAAAGGCCCGGTCTACCAGACCGCGCGCCTAAACTAGACAACAATCAATCAACCTACAATTTTCTATCAGCGAGAGGTCACTCCTCGTGCAACACATCGCCGGTTCTGCTAAACACACGTTCAGGCGCATCACTCATGGCCGGCACTGCGAAGATAGCCAAAGCCATGGATACCAGCTCGGGCCAAGGGCTCCTATTTCCGGTCCAGTAAGCAATCGGCGAGTCTCCGATCGAAAGTGATGGATGGCGTGGTTCTGCGAGATACTGTGCCAATTGGTCAATGTCATAGGAGCCGCCGTCGTCGTCACTGCTATCATCATCGCTCAGCATCGTCGCTGCCAGAATTTCTGCTTTCGGAGAAGGCGACGTTCGCATCAAGGTCTTTCGGCGTTGAAAGCATTAGTCCAGCGTCGCATACTCAAGCCAAAGACTACTAAAGGCTTTCTTTGCTCTTAGCAGCCGACCCTCGTTGCTCCAACGCTTCTAGAGGTACCGCCATTTCATTCGAGGGTGAAGCACTACCGCAGCGACGTATACTGGGGTCTCATCCAGCTTGCTGTACTAGTCGTTCAGCTTCTGCCACCCCAGGTTAATGCTTGTCGCGAAATGGTGCCGGGATGTCAACCACGAGCCATTCACATTTTAGCAGGTCTCCGTATTGGGTACTACCTACAATTCCTAAATGTGATCGAGTCGATCCCATTTATTTACGTCCCGAAAAGGGTTTAGGGTTATACCCGAATATAGTCGATCCCATTTAGTCGATCCCATTCTAGTCCCGACGAGTTTTAGAGTTGAAACAGACATGAATTTGTAGAACAGATCATTATAGCAAAACTGAATAGGATCATAGCCCGAAAGGACATGAAAATACACGTTAATGTCGTCGTCAAAGAACAATGCAAACAGAGTGAAGTTCGCGCATAGATTACGTTGCGTTTTTGAGATCGAGGGTAAAGAATGCAATTACACATGTCGAGAGCGTAGCGGCATCCGGAACATTGCAAAACACACGGGTACAGAAACCCGCGGCAGAAGGGCCGACCCAACAAAGACGCCGACCAGAGTCGATTGTGGGTTGAGAACCAGACATGTCAATGGTTTTTCCGGACAGGCACATGGCAAAAGATATTTCCATTCAAGTGGTACCACGTTTCGGCCAAGCACCCACAGTCAACATCGTCGCAAAAGCCAATGAGTGGATGGATGATTCGTTCACCAACATGGACGAGGCGCAAGACCGAGCCCGTACCGAACGCAATCGATACGAACCGAATCCATGGTTGGAGCATACCGGATGGGAGCGTCATTTGCAAAGCGATCGTCGACAGTGGATCACAGAATTTGTCAAGGCAGTACCCAATGCCAGAAAAGTCCAAGAATGTTTTAGGAGAAGATGAAGACCGGTTTGTGCCCGACCAAGAGAAGGCGTTATGCCGAGCATGCGAGGGTACGACTTTGTTAATCCGCCGTTCATTCCAGATCAGTCGGGTAGAAGTCGTAGGGCGACACGCATTACATTGCATCAATCGACGAGAGAACGGCGCACCGAACAACGAAAAACCATTTTACGGTAAACAGAAGGTCAAGACGATTCGAAAATACGCCAACGTGTTTGCGCAAATATTGAGGTACATTTGGAGGACGGTAGACATGTCAGAGCGGCCCGAATATCGGTTGACAGAAGCCCAGAAGCAGGCATTGGCGCGATTACAGCACGCAGCGTCAAGAGGAGCATCGAGCAGCGACGAGCGAGAGGGCATTGTCCAAGCCAGTTCGGAGTTTTGGGTCGCCATGTTCGATCACGAATTGAGGGATAACGAATACGAGAACGCCATGTTGAGCGGATTGGCCGTGTTGGGCACATGTGGAGAGAAGAACGGATGGGTGCCCGCCATATTTTACACGCCCACGTTAGCCGCCATGATCACCAGCATGCGAGCCATCATCATCCGCCGAGCATGGTGCGTCCGAATGAATTACATCGAGCAGCAGACAAAGAAGGGCGTCGATCGCGACATGGTCGAGCAGGACGCACCCGTGATCCATCGATTGGTGCAGCAGGACGTTGAGAGGTTCATGACCATGACCGAGTTCGGTCGCCAGCCCCACCCGATCCAGACCATCCACACCCAGAAGATGTACGGGTTGAAGATCAGATACACGACGAATGCAAACGGACAAGTAGGTTGGTCAGGGACGAACGGCGATGTCATCATGGTACGCAAAGTGCAGTTCAGCATGGATCAGATCCGGACGGTGGTGCATGGTTTGTTGTCGACCGCCCGCCGGCGTTTGGTAGTGGATTTGATGTTCATGGTCCCGGGCGTAGGCGATTGGCGAGCGGAAGACATGCCACGATTCGAAATGACCAGCGTCGTCGACAACCACGGCGTCATGGACGAGGGGTTCAGTTTTATCCACGACGCCCGCAATACGTGGCCCGTGGATGGGAAACGGTGGTTGGGCCAGCGGTTGTTCACCCAAGCACACGTTCGAGAGCGATTCGTGGAGGATATGGAAAGCCAGAAGTTCAACGCCGATGCAGTGGAGTCGTATTTACGCCAAGTGAAGAGGTGGAAGGAAGAGATGTTGGTGTTAGTGCACACGTCGGCAGGGGTACCGGCGAGAGCCACGGAATTGGTCAGCATCCAACAAGTCAACGGCGAGAACGCACGTTGCCAGCGTGGATTCATGATCGACCAAGGCATGGTCGCATTCATCACATCGTACCACAAAGGGTTCAGCGCGAGCCAGAGCCAGAAATGCGTCCACAGGTTCGTGCCGCAGGAGGTGGGGGAATTGATTGTGTATTATTTGTGGTTGATCGACCCGTTCATCCGTATTTTGCAGGGTAGCCGTGGCCGGATGACGTTCAGCCCATGGTTATGGGAGCCAGCTCCAGAAGAGGAGTGGGGTGACGAGGAGGAAGAGTGGGCGGAGGAAGACGAAGTAGAGGGAGGAAGCCCTGATGCATCAAGATTTGCTATTATGTTCTCACTATAGTACTACTTGCCCTTTAGCTCCACTCGGGTTGAGGGAAGAGGGATATACGGGTCCGACGAAGAAGAGCTGGCCGATCGATCAGATGCCAGAGGGTGATGCGGGGTGTCTGTTGATGGACGTGGTAGCGTTCGAGCAGGTTTATACCACAAATCGAACACAACTCTTCCAGCCTTCATACTCCGATCTTTACCATGTCCACGGCATGGACCTTTGTTCGCGTTGATGTAAGGTCGATTGTAAAGGCTGCGAATGGAAAGATAGATTGCTCTCAGGCGTTCCAAGCAAGTCGGGCTGTGCATTGTAGGAGCGAGTCTCAGATTCATGTAAATGCCGTTGCCCGATTGGCTCACTAGACGTAGATTTGGCTTGTCCGCTCTCGCAGCACAAAGAAGCCACCGTGATTTTGCAGTCTCTCTGGCGCTCCCCTATAGCAATGACGATAGACGGTGTTGACATCATGATGAATAGCTGGAGTTGGCGCTCCCCCCTTTCCTTACTGTTGGCGGAATGTCGTGCTTGTCGCCCAGATGTCTCGACACTCTTTCACCTTTTGTTTGGAGGGCATATTTGCACTTGATACTTATGATAGCGCGCGCATCTTTGTCCCAGTATAAGCCCAGAGCAAGGAGCTTGCTGCCAACATCGAGTTCGGGGAGGACGTTCCATGCCTGCGCCGACCTTACGTCCCGACTGAGCGACGTCATTGGTGCCGTTGCAGTCATTTATGAATGGGAATGATTACGACAAATGGCTAATAGTACGAGGTGAAGCAGAAAAGGGCGATGTGTCCAGGAACGCGTCGCATTCCCGACAGCCAACAATGCCGCACACGGCGGTCCGTGCGAAACCTGGAACGCGACGCGATCCGAGGTCGCAACTTCCAGCAACGCGCGGCACGGACTGGAGCGCGTCGCGTTCCAGCGGAGAATACGTGAGTAGTATGTGATAAGGTCGTGATTTTTTGTGAGATCAACACGCTGTGACCCTTGAGTCTGCTCTTGTACTGGCTGCCAGTGAACGACGTGGTCCATGGCTTGGGTAACGTAATTTATAGAACAATTCGCACGTGTTCGCGTGGAAGGTGAGACAAGATTTGGACGATGCAAGTCCGAAAGTGGTGCGGAAAACAGTGTTCCCCGGGTGATCATTAGCGCAACGCAAACTACCGCTCACGCTAGCCCCAAAGTGTAGACGCTAAACCCCGAAAAAGCCGGGGGACACTGTCTCCCTGCGTGTAATCATGTACTAGGACGGTTAGATAACCCACCTCTTCCCGTGACACCCGAACAGTCAACCCTGTCACCTGTCTATCCGGAACTTCTACTGTCCCTGACCCTGTCGCGTTCTTTCAATCAAGAACGACATCGACTTCATTCTGCTTGTGAATGCACTGCAAAGTTCAACTATTTTTCAATGCCTACCATCACCACGCCCACCTGTAGAAATACATGAACATCCCGCTGAACTCGACCTCTTTCCTCCTGTGCTTCCGGCCCATCTCTACCATGAAGCCCTCTTGTTTCGCCACTCCATCCCTTTCTTCCCCCAGCCAATCTCGCGATCCAAATGCCATCAACGCTGCTGCACCCTCGCTCAACCATTGTCCGTATCGGCACTGCACTCCCTGCCGTTTCTTGAAAATTGCCCACCCGTAAGCGTTCGTCGATTGCGCCCACAGCTCGCAAACAGCCTGCGGGCGCCGGCAGTAGTCGCACCCGGAAAACGACTGGAACTTGACGCTTTCGAGTCTGAGCAAAGTCTCCTCCATTGCCACCTTGTCTGCAGAGTCCGATCCGCACTCCTTCCAGTGCCCGTGATCTTTGCTCGACCGGCCTCGAACCTTGCAGATCACGCACACGTCTCGCCAACCATCCACCAGTCGCCTGATTTGCTCGACGTCCAGCAGCGGTCCGATCTTTCTTGCTTGTCGGCGTTGCGGCGACGTCGCTGCCACCACCTCTTCGATCCCGTCGCACGGGACGGCCGTGCGGTTCGCTGTCTCTGCGCTCGCCTTCATGATCATGACGTCTGCGTCTGCGTCTACTTCTCCCTCACGTCCTCCCACCTTGACGTTTCCGTCTCCCGAGTCGTCGACTTCGGCCTCTCCGTTCGATTCTCGCTGCTGCGCACAGTAGATCAAAAACTCCGATATCACCACCATCGAGTTGCTCACCAGCTCTCCCCACAATCGCAGCCGGTGAGTCTGACCCAGCCAGAGCGCGTACTCAGTCCAGTCGCCTCTCTGCCCTTCGTAGCCGGCTTTGCGGATGATGTTGCGCCCCACCCCACACGCGAGCGCCAGTCGAGCGAGCGGGACGGCGACGTGCGGCCACTGACAGATGCCTCCCTCTTCGCCGGTGTTGCAAAAGCGTTGACTGATCCCGCAGCGGTGACATGTGTGACCGGCGTTGAGATAGCGGATCGTTTCGCGGAAGCCGTCGCACGCCACCTCGCCGACGTCCAGCTGCCCGCCGTCGTCGATGGGTACTGCTTCTCGGAATCGACAGCTCCGACCATCGTGCTGCCAGTCTCTCATCGGACCCCTCGCCCCGGCCACCCAGCACGCCACGCAGCCGCCCGAGATCTGATCGAGTGCGTCTGTCACGATGCCTCTCTCGCGGGCTGTACGGCTCTCGCTGCGCTGCCGGTCGGTCACGCCGCTGCAACAACGATCACACCTCGCCATCTCGCCTGCCACGCAATCGACGGGCTCGCCGCGGTCGAAGTATTTCGCCAGAACGAGCCTGCGGCAAGTCGTCGTGCTCACGAACTCGGCCATTGCACGCTCGTCGTGACTCGAGATCATCCGCCGCCGCTTGCGCGTCGCATCTTCCCGCTCTTGCCACCCTCGTTCGAGAAGCACGAGCGAGTCGACCTGCTCTCCGCCTCGACCGGCGCGGCCGGACTCTTGCGAGAAGTCGATCAAACCGTACGGCAAACCCACGTGCACCACGAGCATCACCCCGGGATAGCTCACCCCGGTCCCCAGCGCCGTCGTCGCCACGATCATGCCGCCTTCGGTGAGCCATTTCTTCAATGCCTCCGGGTTGTTCGGGTTGCCTGCGTAGAAGAAGCCACAACTGAGCTGCCCCGCGAGCTCTTCGCAGTCCGCCTTCGATCGGCAGTAAGCCACCATGCGTTCGCGGCGTTTGAGCTGAGCGGTCAGATTCCTGCACCTCCTGATCGCTTCCTCCATCAGCTTGCCGCCAGCGATCGAGTCGTTGACCGTATACTTCGTCGTCGTCCGCGCCGTGTTTGCTCGGATCCACGACGTCGACACCGTCGAGCTCATCGTCGACTCCAAGTCGCTCTCCATGTACGGCGGCATCGTCGCCGTGAGCATGACGAGCGGCACCCCTATGCCTCGCAGCTCCGACAACTCGGCCACCTTCGGCCGCCAGCTGTGCGCTGTGATGGCGAGATGACATTCGTCGACGAAGATCTTGCGCAGCAACCCCTTCGAACGCATCCTGCCGACGTAGTCGGAGAAGCTGCGCGACAAGCGGTCGGCACTGATGAACACGATCGTCGCCGGGTCTTCCACCCCGTAAGTCCACTCCAAGCGATCGATGCGCAGTGCTCGCGCATTGCGGACAGTGTCGTCCATCAGCCTTCTGTACGGGATCACGACCACGATCATCCCCGGGTCGTCGAGACAAGCGGGTGCGGTGAAAAGCAGTGTCTTGCCTCCGCCCGTCGGTAGCACGACCACGAGCGTCGTGTCGACGTCGTCCATGATCCGATTCAGCGCCGCTTCTTGCTCGACCGATCGATATGTCAGTGCAGCATTCTTCGGCTTGCCCAGTGCCTTCCTCACTGCGCGTGATCGTTCCTCTTCGCTTGGTCGAGCGAACCTCGAGACTGCCGCCGGCGGGTTCGTCGGCGAGTGCGGCGACGACGGTCCGTTTACACGGTCGGCTCGGTCGGTGTTTCCTTGCAGCAGCGGCGATCCGCAGAAACTGTCGCTTCCCCAGCTCCTCAAAGTCGACGCTGTCGACGTCGTGCTCGGTGTCGCCGGGGTCCTGGGGGTTCGGGGGGTCGTCGGTAGCGACGGTACTGCGGGAACAGAGCGTACTGACGTGATCGAACAATCACTAGACGTCGACATTCTTGAGAGAGACAATCTCGACGGCGTCCCACCGACATCTTCGCCCGGCATCATTAGATCCGACATCGACGTCCTCGATCGCTTCGCCGCCGGCCTTTGCTCCTCCTCGGCACTTTCCTTTCTGCTCTCCAGCCCCAAGAAGCGGTGCCACGACTCGCTCAACGGCCTGAACGTCTGTATGTTCCTCTCGCTGAGATGCTTGACGATGTCGCTGGGCACGGCGTACCTGTTCACGCCAATGGCAGATCCTCGCCCGGCAGAGATCTCCAACGGATCGTCGGACTCCACCTCGGGTTCGTCCACTTCTTCGTTCTCCGCTTGATAACCACGGGCGAACTCTGCCCCGACGAAGCGCCTGCCCATACCGACGGCGGCATGACGGTAGTCCATGGTGCCCAGCGAGACGCCCAAGTCCTCTCCGGACCTCTGCTTCATGACCTTCGTCAGCTTCGTCGTGTCCCACGGCCCGTTCGCGTCGGCCCACAAGTATTCGCTTCGTCCGCAGCCGTGTCCGATCGCGACCGACAAACGTTCCATGAGCGGCTGCACGTAAGTCAAGTAGACCGTAACGAGTTGACCGACCCGCCACGGCATGAATCGGGGCACCGCTTTCGGCACGTCCCACTGCGATTGCGTTTTGTGATACCGTGTCACGCTCATCACGAGCCCGTCCAGCACGAAGATATTTCGGTCCTGTGAAAATCCGTTCTTGTAACGAAGCGAGAGAATCTCCGGGCCACGCGCCGGTTGCCCGCCGGTGACGTGCATGCAAAAAAGCAGTAGCTCCCTGAACTTGTCGACCTCGCGAAGATACTCCTTCACTCGTCGGATGTGCCAAGATCCGTCTTCTTGTCTCAGCTTGCTGCCCCGGCGCGATGCGAGCATCCACGTGACGGTCTTGTCCTCCCAGCTCGACATCAGTCGGTTCTGCCGGTTGGTGACGAAGTACGACCCGCGTTTCCGGAAGCTCATGTCGTCTTCGAGTGCGCTGATGTTCATCTCGAACCTGTTGGCGCCTTCTGTCCAGAGCAGTCGCTCCCACAGAAGATCTTCGGCGTCGGTGATCGACCTGTTGACCATGCCCTTGAACTTGTCCATGACGATGCGCATGCCGTGCAGTTGCATCACCTTGTCCTCTTTCTCCCAGAAGATCGCTCCCGCATTGCCGTGGTTCATCGCGAGATACTTACCGTAAGCCAGAAGACTGATCATCGTGCTCATCACGCTCATCGATCCGTCGGTCAAGTATTGCTTGCGCTGCTCTAAAAAAGCTTCGAATTCGTCCGGACCTTGGGCGGATCGTTTTTCGGCGGGCAAGACTGCTTCCAGTGCAAACACACGGAAGCAGTAAATTAGACCGGCCACGCGGTACGAGTAATCGTTGCCCGTCCTTAGCCTATCGTTCTCTTCGTCGATCCCTAGAACTGCCAAGAAGTGAACGGTCGGGCAGTCGAACGGTTCGTGGTAGACTTTGCTGAAGACAAAAGTCTCGATGAACGCGAGCAGAGTCGCCAGTTGGATTGCTTCCTCGTCTTCGCCCTTGATCGACCGCAGCACAGCCCTTGCCTTTTCCTTCTGCCCTTCCTTCCACTTGAACAGACGTCTGGCATCGGCCATCGTGTCGGGCGGACCTCCGGCTGGTGACTCGCCTTGTCCCTCCTCGGTGGTGGTGTCCATCGCATCAACGTTGATCCAATCGTCTCCGCTTTCGTTTTGTGGATCGGCGATGTCGACTGCATCGATACTCTCCAAGACGCGTAACGAATAGCATATCAGTCGCTTGGCGTACCCGGCGTACCTCTTCTGGCTGTCTTTGTTCTGTAGACGACCCATCGGACGCGGGTCGGTCTCGGACATCTTCACGCTTTTGAGCCAGCGACGCAGCTCTTGCGGCAGCGTCGACAATCCTGCAACACAGTTTTCGACGAGTGCTTCGACGAGAGCGCCGACCTGCTGCAGTACCGGCTCGTCTTTCGATGGCAAGCGTGCCGCGTGAGCAAGATGGCGCTTGTTGCTGCCTTGCAAGTGTTCGATCCAGCCAGTCTTCTTCCACCAGCCCGTCTGGTCTGTTTCCATGGGTGCGTCGACGACCTCTTGATCTTGTCGGTATCGATCGTCCAACGTGCGAAAGTCTTGCAGTATGGTCTGTCGATGAATCTGACTGACGGGCATCGTTGAATTGTCTTCTTCGCCGTCCGTGTCGTCTTCATGGTTCCCCTTGACGATGAACCATCGCGGGGATTTTGAAGCTGGGCAGAATGATTGCACAGTCACCTCGAACCAGTGCTCACGGTCTCCGACGTCCGACCTCCATCCATGCTCGTTGCAATGTCGGGCCAACCTCTCCTTGCTAGTGCTTACGAACTCGCAAGCTTGACCCGCCCAGCCTGCGCAACGCAAAGCTGGTCTGGGGGCTCGTAGACATGCGAATGGTTCCACTGCGGACGTCGGAAGTGGTGCGTCTTCCGGATTGACGATGTTCAGACCTCCGAAACGCTCGACGATAACGTCACGTGCGTGCCTGGAATACGCGTGTTGCTCCAGAAGATGACGCCTGAGATTGCGTAGCCCGAAGCCATGTTCTCTGCACACGAGAATCTTGTAGTCGTACAGATACTCGAACGACGAGGTGACACAAGAGACATCAGGTACAAAACTGAGCATTTCATTCCTCGATCAGATCATCGATCTATGACTCAACGATAAACCATCGTCGATTATTGGCTGGTGTAAATGATTGCACCTTCACTCTCTTTTGATGACGCCTTGTGTTGTATGCTGCACCTTGACCATGCACATCTTTCCAATGGCGCGAGACAACCTGTTTACTGATGCTAATATAATCACACATGCCGTCAATACCACCACACAAGTAAGCGTCCACGGGAGACGAAAGACATGCGAACGGTACAGTTCTGGTGGTGGGCGGGACTGCCGACTCCGGATTGCGTGCTTCCAAGCTTGCAAGTCTTGCTGCGACCTTTCTATTCACATGCTTGGTTCCTCGATGCGCGTCTTCTAGATGTCTCTTGACGTTGCGGATTGCGTAGCCGTGCGTTTTGCATACTAGGAGCTTGAACTCCTCGAGGTATTCGAACTGTCGGAGAACATGGATGTCAGTGATCTCGGCGCCAGCACCCGTCTCTTCCTCGCTTGGATGAGACGTGTTAGCAGAGACAGAGCTAGCCAGCTGCGGTTCTGGAGTCCGTGTGTCGCTGGTCGAAGGGCTGGCGCCGCTAGGTAGTGTTGTCTGAGGGGTCGACAGTTCGTCTCCCGATTTTGGGGTTGCAATCCTGGCGCGCTCTTCGAGGCTTTCCACGTTCTCGAACTCGCCGTCATTTGAAAGGGTGACTATTGGCCGAGAGGATGGTTGCACCATTTCGACTGGATCAATCGGTCGACTCGTGTTCTCAACTGTTTGAGTCATCTGTCGAGTCCTTTCAACCGTCGGTGGTGTCCTCAGCTGTCTTGTCGTATCGCTGATCCGGAGACGTTTCCGTGGCCGCACGCCTGTGAACGTGCTTTTTCCATTCGGCGATGCCTCTGCTGCTGCGCTACTGCCTCCAGTGACTTTGTCGTCCAGGAAGCCATGCCAAATACTGGAAGCCCACTTGTAGACTCGTAGCAGCGCTGGTTGCAGTGAGTCCGGATACGCAGCATCGATGCCGTACGAAGTTCCACGTTGCATGGGACGATGGCCGCTTTGCCATGCGAGGGCAACACCAAGGTCAGCTCCTGTGGTCTTGTCATCGAAACGATTGAAAGGTTTACTAATGTGAGCCAAGTGTCGCTCCGTGATGGCTATAGATATTTGACGGTAAACCTGAACTCCGAGCTCAACCCCGGCCACATCCTTACTTACTTTCCTGAGCACCGCAGTGAGCCGGCTGGGCTGCCAAGGCCTACCAGGATCATCTGGCGACGAAAAGAGGTACTTGCGGTCTGATTCAGTCCCGAAGCAGGAGCGATGGATCATGTCTGCCAATGGGCGGATGTAAATAAGGTACATCGCTAGTATGTGAGAATCTTTGGTCGGGAGGTATCGGGCAACCTGGAATTCCTGATTGGTCGTTTTCCTGGCCTTTGAGTGTCTTGTGATGTACAGCATTGCGCCGTCGTGAACGTAGAGGCCTCGAGATGATCCAGCGCCGTTCCAGCACAAAAGACTGACGAACTCTGTGACCCTTGGCGATTGACCTCCTCGGAGGTACATCATCGCCATTATTCGTTCGAGAAGCTTTTCTTCTTTCTTCATGAAGCGTCTTACTGCGCGATCATTCCACCCATCCCTTGTGGTCAATCCATGGACTGGGTCGGCACAAATTCGTTCGGACAGCTCCAGATGTTTGAGGTTGAGACCATTCGCTCTATCGTACACGAATGAATACCCGTTCTTGTGCTCGGAAATTCTGTCCCGAACTATAGCTAGATCAACATCAGGTCGGAAAGCGCCGAAAATCGTGCCCATGGAATGACTGATGAGGTCGATCACGTGGTGACCGAGAGACTTGAACTTCTCCATAGACAATTCGCCGCCGTCCCATTTGACGCTGCTGCCATCCGCCGACCAATCGACTCTGAATGTGGGACCGTCTGTCCGCGACACGGTACGTCCATATGCACGAAGGCTTAGGAGCTCTCCGACCGGTGCCGCACTCCCTTGGCACAAGAAGGCTTCTCTGACTTTGTTCAATGCCTTCTGTTGTCCAAAGCAAGGGCGGGCACTCCAGCCTAGCCGTGGGCGATCGAAGCGAGGCAGTGTTGCTTCTAGTAGACACAGCCGGGCGACATGTATTAGTGCCGATAGCTTCGGGGTGTAATTTGAAGGCCGCTCAAACGTAGTGCCATCTGCTGAGATGCCAAGCACGCCTGCGAAGTAGACCAGCACGGTGGAAGCTGACTTTCCATCGCGATAAGCTTCAGTGCAAAGGAAGACACAGAATCTTGCAACCGCATCTAGTATTTCATCATCGCCAGTGACGGACTGACCGGTCACTCTCTTTTGCCCTGCACACAAACTTGATCGCAAGGCAGATTCGTTCGCATGCGAATCGTCACTCACACTCTCGGGAGGTGATGACGCCGAGTATCCTTCCTCGGATTGATCTTCACTCTCCGACTCTGACATGGGTACAAACTCTTCGTTCTCGCCGTCGAGCTCATCATCCTCTAGCTCAGAATCACTGCCGCCGACAACTTCGATGATGTCTACATGCGAGGACACTGTTGGTGATTGGAAGCTGACTGCAGTACCCGTCGACATGCGTCCCTGTCCCCTTTCTCTGCCAAAGCGAGAGGGGCGCCTGTCTATCTGAGGCTCGTCCGACTGCTGCGACGGTGACTTACCGCTCACTTGAGACGAGTCGTTCATCGTTCCCGAGACCTCAAACCAGAGACGCTCAGTCGCGAGCTGAAGACCGGCAGAGAAGGGCAGGCGTAAGACGTCGTTGCGAAAATCTTGTCCTAGGAGATGGACACGAATGCAAAAATACACCATTCTCTTCCACAAAGAGCGGTATCGCATACGCGTAGAGTTGCGGGCCGGAAGCTCGAACGGTGATTTGTAAGAACGACCGGGGAAATGACTACGAAGGCAACAGCGGATGGAGTGGTCAGTGTGACGTAGGGTATCTTCGCATTGATCAAGGAATCGATCGATTGCTGCGCCGACAATTGCGATATTTTGTTCATCCACAGCGGAGATAAAGACTGCCGTGCTTCTGTTGTCATTGGCTTCGCCCTCGTCGTCGCTCGTCCATGTTGTCCTTGACAGTTTCCCCAACAGATGCAGGTTCGTCCCAGCGAATGTGGTGGTCCAGGAAGTGCGGCGCATCCAGTTGCTCAGAAGCAGCGGATCTTCTTGGTTGCCGTCCTCCATTGACTGCTGACGTCGAGCTGCGCGGTCCATCTCTTCCTTGCGCATTTCTGAGAATCTCCTTTTCCTGCTCGGAGATTGTTCTACTACCGGCAGGTTCTCCTTCCCTCGATCTGTGACGATCCAGAAATCTCTCTTCCCGTTCTGTGACCAGCTCTGCAAGATCGCTACAGACCAAAGTATGTCTTTGTCGGTCTCATTGCGGCACTTCCGTTGTCCGTGCTCTTTAGCCATGTGACGCTGCAGAAGATCCGAGCTGGTGGTACGATAACGACACTGGAGACAAGTGAATCCATCCTGCACTATTAGCTGTGTATGAGGCGGCGAGCCGTCGGGACGTGGTGCCACCGTATTCGGGTCTTGTAGCTTCAAGCCACGGACGAAGGCATTCAGACCAGTCCGATCCTTCGCGGGAAGAGAGTGTACTTCCCACAAGTGCTTCGAGACGGTCTGGCCGGATGGTTGTAGGGCATATTTGCAGTGATTGCAAACGATAAGTCGATCGTCTTCACACAAGACGAGACCAAGGTCAGCCAGGCGTTGATGAACTTCGGCAGGCGAAAGATCTAGCCAGGCGTTGACATTTTTCGGGGGCGACATTTTGCAGTTTTTTTTCATTGGACCGACATCGCCCTTGCGAACAGATAACAAATTAGAACTATGTGTAGACTTCAAAGGCAGCGGTGAGGGTCGCGAATCCATATGCGTTGTGCGACACGTTTTCTGCGAGCACTTTAGAGCGTGGCAACGAGTTGGCGTAGAACGCGTGAATGGCGGTCTACAGGTGGGGTTATGGGGTGCATGGCCAGTAATTCTGGCCCTGTGTCCTCGTAACGCGCCACGTTCTGTGCATCATAATATGTTCGTTGACGAAATGTCTCGAAACGCATCGCTAGCGATACGTTTTTCCAGCTGTGGAGCGTGACACGTTTCCGGTGCATCATTGTCGCGAACGACCCAAAAAATGAAACGCATCGCTAGCGATGCATTTCTCCCACTTCGGAGTGCGACACGCTTCCGAGACATCACCGCAAAAGTCGGCTGAACGTATTGGAATGCATCGCTAGCGATGCATTTCTTACCTTGGTAATTCGACGCGTTTCCCACTTGCAACAAAGGGTGTCGACTTCATCGATCGCAATGCGTCGCTAGCGACGCATTACTGAACGGCAGATTTGCGACGCATTCCCAGCGCGAACATCGCCTGAGCTGGGTGAAATTTGAGAGCGACGCATTTCACATGCACACATCACCCTAGCTGGATGTACATTTCCCAGAGCGTCGCATTTCTACCATTTTTGAAACGCTCCGCGTTTCGAAAAATGGGTGAAGGTAGTAACGCATTTCGGCGTGCAACTTTACAAAAACTCCATTATTTCGCCGTAACGCTTCGCGTTACAGGCGAAATAATAGAGTAAGCTTTAGTGTAAGACATGAAGATGCGGAACGGATTTGAAAGGGGGTCGCGACGCAGTTCATGGAGTCCGTGCACGCGACACGGTTCACAGGTGCCCCCTTGCAAATTTTGGGTCCCTTTTGGACGGTTTGCCCGAAAAGGTTTAGCACGCGACGCACTTCAAGGCTGCATGCTTGAGTAGGAGCTATAGGTAGTACCTAGCTTTAAGGAATCTAATTAAAAAGATTTTACTCTATTCTTCCTTGACAACCCTTAATCTGCGGCTGTTATGAAACCGTTTGATGTTAATATTGCTGATTCGAACTGAAATAGCGGCTGACAAAGTCCAGATCCGTGTCCAGCATGAATTCGTTCAGGTCGATCTCAACTGGCAGCTCACTCGTCGGAGCCATGACCGGCCCCATCGTCCTTGTAGAGGACCCATTCGGCGCGCCAATGATCTCAGGCGTATCGAACGTCTGAGTGAAGTGGTGATGGACATAGCTAGCGGTCGACTCATCATTCAATGCTTCCGTTCTTGTTAGCTTTCTTTGATTGGATAGTGATTTTGAACGTGAATGATTGCTTACAAGAGGCGATCGGGACAATTGTCAGCTGCGAGAGATAGCAGACACATCGTTCCACCAAGCGATTGCCACGATCGAGGTTCTGCAGGGCGTCAATCGCCATATTGAAGTACGGAAGTGCGTTTTCGACAAATTTCCACCGGGGTAGGCGACCTGTATTGATCTTGCAGTCATTTTGTGCGATGTGCATTGCGGCGAATATCACGAGGCTTGCATTGAACGCTTAGAGGTATTAGCCAGGGCTCCTAGTAGCGCAGCGAATGGTAGAGCATGAGTTTTGCGGAGGCGATGCAGTCGCTGGGCTTACTGTAGAAGAGGGAGTAGTTCCAAGCTCCCAGAAGATCGCGCCTCCACCCTTCCGACATGACCACGGTCCGAATCATGGAAATCACCGCCATGGCTGACTCCACGCACGTCTCAATGCTGCTGATGCCGAGTCTCTGCGCCATCCCTCGATCATCGCTCGCATAAGCGCCTGAGCCTGAGCATCCACAAGCGTCGAGGAACTTCTCTAGCATCGGCCGGCGTAGCAGGATCCGTAGGTTGTGATACCGTACGGACAGCACAATGATGAACCTCTCGAAGATCTTGTTCTCCGGTTCCATCTTTTCGAGATCTTTGGGACCCAGTGGTGCGCTGTAAACAAACATCTCCAGTGATGCTAGAGATGTCCGCCACTCGCTCAATTGCTCTTCTCCGTTCAGAACCAAGGCGGCGAGCTCGGAAACGGTTTGCTGCTCATCCAGACCAAGGTTCTGACCGTAACAAGAGTCGATGATTTTGTACATAATGTTGTAGAGAGTCCTGTAGTGGTTAGAGCAGGGCTGCGTTAACCTGTGGGCGTCTCTTACAATGTAGCCGTGTAGAACATGCCGTCTTTCTGAGTTGTTGCTGTGGGCTGCCGCGCCTGCCCAACTACCTGTAGGGTGATCGCGGGCAGCTCGAGTCTCAGATAGTTCTCTGGTATCATCGAAGGCCGACCGAAGGTCATACTTAGAGAGCTGAAAAGGGATTTAGACATGCTGTGCGAAGGGAATGACACTGTAAACTTGGAGTATCTTACCGATCTAGTAGTATGCATCCAAACCACACTCGCTTTCGGATCTCGCTTTCCAACGGTGGAAACTCTTTGTTCGTCTTCGGGGAATGTAGTCCGAGCTGAAAGGCGATGGTGATGGCCAGACCATGGACTGTCCACGCTCGCACAGATTTCTGCGTGCCTTGGAGATACTGACCAAGAATCAGGAGATACTGAACTGGAAACTTGTCAGCATTTCACTGCACAGCGACCACTATCCACACTCACCCAATTCTAGGCTGATGTTCCGCCGGGACTCTTTGTCACAGAGACTATTCGCTCTTTGGTAGTAAACATCTGACTCCCGGATCCGTTCCTCAGCGGAAATGTCTGCCTCCACAAAGAGCGTCGTACCCATGGCCATAATGATGTTCAAGAGTCCCAGCCATGTTCTGCGTGCCTTAGTGAAATTACTGCTCTTCAGCTCAAAGTACGTAGCACAAAAGGACTCCTCGTGGACGAATGGCAAGAGTTGACCCGTCTTCTGGAAGTACTCTCTTATGATAGTCCAAGTGCGCTCCTCGGCTGGGAGAGCGTATATGTTAACGCTACCTCCTGATCGTGCACGGCGACGGGAGGCAAGTTCGTCCTCGGCATGGTGCGGTCTCGATACACTTAAGGCACCCGGCACCTCGAAAGTCTGATTCGGTGGTGGAGCGAGCGCCCGGTTCTGGTTTCCGATTCGAGCCAGTGCCAAGGAGATGTGGCGAAGAAAGGAGATATTTGATGAAGGTCCTGGAACAGGTCAGTTTGAAAGCGCCTAGGCGATGTCCCCGATGTCATTGACCGAAGAATGCCCAGTCCTCCTCATCAGTGAACTTGATTGCTCCCATCCCATCAGTTGGGTCTTCAGTTGTGTCCATCTCTCCTGTTCTTTCGGTTCTCGGATGTCGAGGGCCAGAAAGGCCAGTGTTTTCTCGCCTTCCATCTCTATCTTCGTCCGCCGGAGTGGTCCTTCTACTGCTATGTGGCCTTACAGAACTCACGACTTCCGCGCGCCGGTTGTTGTGCACCTCGGCCAGAGACGACTCTATCTCCTCTAATCTTTTCTCCAGCCTCTCGAGATAGCTGTCGCTCCATCAGCCAACGTTCCAAAGCAGGACGAGCGACCATGATACCTTCGTCCTACTGTAAGGCTCGTTGCGACACCAGCCTGTTCGTAGAGGCATTCGCATCCGAGCTCAGTGCAGAGCGAGCACTTTGGGCGTCTACCATCACACTGCAGGCCAACATCAGGTCAGCAAAAGATTATTCACTAGCGCACTCGAGATCAGCTGTGTGAGCATACACGTGTCTTACGGTGCCTGCAATTACTGCAGGCCAGTGCCACCCTCCGTCTTTTATTTGCGCCGGTTGTATGCGCTGCTGGCCATTCATGGCTTGGAACATTCCCGGATTGTCCGCCGTCATCTACGCCCGAGGATGCCATTGGAATCATAAGTGTCGGATGCTCCTTAGGTCGCACGCTCTCTATGGCCTTGGGGAGATAGGCAATTTTGAGCAATCAAACAGCATTCGGGGTTAATCTCCATTTCCGTGCCGTCGAGGTCATGCTGTTGACCATCGGGACTGTAGCCGTCGGTGGACGGCTCAGAAGTGGGGCCCATTCCCCAGCATCTCCACTCCGGGGTTCCGGAGATCTGCTGCACGAGTGCATCTAACCGAGCTCGCCCGGAAGTAGTCCAGTCTCACGTCAACTACACACTTCAGTACGTCAGGCGGTGTGTCACGATGATGGTGTTTAATGCTTCGAATTCGTCTCTCTATGGATGACGTAGCCACAAGTCCAATCACAATTTGGACATCGGCTGCTGCCCACACGAGGGAGCCCGAAACCAGTCCATGTACCTGTCCTGCAGTGCCTTGGTGATGCCAGTCTCTGAACACAAAGGCTCTCGTCCGCCATTGAGGTATATGTCCAGCGCACTCTCAGCGTGACCCTCCACATCATATCCGTAGATCTCCAGCACCGTTCGGGGGTCGCCATACAGGTTGCTACTGCGAACGTGGTATCTACCCTCTAGCTCAGACTTCATGGCCTTGTCCCGAGCTTCCTGCTCTGGCCCATCCGGGAGGTGCCAGATGGCGCCGTTCAGAAAGGAGACCTGCTGCTTGGCAAATGCCTTGGGCATGCGCTCTTCTTCGTAGATGTGTACCGCCTCATCGAGGCGGATCTTGCCTTCAATCACCTTCGCAATACACCTGCCGAGAAAAGCGCCGTCTTCCATGGATGTAGCCGCTCCCTGGGCCATGTGGTTGACCATGGAGTGGGCTGCGTCACCCATGAGCACGACGTTCTTGCGCGAAGAGGACCACGACTTGAGCGGGCCGGTCACCATGAGGGGCCAGCGGGACTACAGACATGTTAGCGAATTGCATGCATAAGAAAAGACACGACGAACCGTGCTGTCAATCATGTCGACGATACGCTTGATGCGAGGGTCAAATTCTCTGTACTCATTACGAAGCTCCTCAATCGGGACGTCTTGCTGAGTTGCCCGCAGCTTCTCTGGTCGATGGTGAGACAGCACCAAGTTGAAAATTTTGCCCGCATTGATCGGGTAGGTGATGATGTAAGCATTCTCAGCCATCCAGACTTCCATAGTGAGCTTCTCGATGAGCTCCTTAGCGATTGGATCCTTGCGGATCTGATCATACGGCACGATGGCACGATACGCGCAGTTGGTGGTAGGCGGCTCAGGGGCAACGTCCGGGAACAATGTCCGTCTGGTGATGCTGTTGATACCGTCGGCTCCGATCAATAAGTCGAAGGAATGCTTATGTCCCTTCGTGGTCTCCACGCTGACACGTTGCAGGCTCTCGTGATCAATGCTGGCAACAGCTGAATCGATGTGAATCTCAGTCCCAAGCTCTTTAGCGACCTTAGCAAGGCCGTCATGAAGATGTGATCGGTGCACAACCCACCACGGACGGCCAAGAGACTCCTCCACGGCCGCGATCTTGGTGTGTCCGACAGGAGTGCCATCCTTCCGGCGCATGTTGAGCTCCTCGAACTGGACAAGGTTGTCGCCGATGACCTTGTCAACGCCCCATTTCTGCAGCAGTATAGATACATTGGGCGTCATTTGAATACCGGCTCCGATCTGTGATGATGATATCAACAATCGCAGCTGTTTCAGCCACCGATGGATGAGATCTTACTTCCTTTAGCTCGCCTGCCGACTCGAGCATCGTTACCTGAGCACCAGCCTTCCTCAAAGCAATAGCGGCAGCGAGACCACCAATGCCCGCGCCCACGATACCCACATGAACCGTTTGATTTCTTCCGGTCTGCCATCGTTAGCTTGATTCCAGCTAGTCATGGGGTTGAGAAGAATACCATTTCTGTGTTGGTCTTGTCTTGATATTGAAGACCGTAGTGTAGAACTCAGAAGGCCTTCGATTTAAAGCGCGACATTTTCTGTAGTTTATGTAGTCTGAGACTGCTCCTACTTGATCCCTTTAGGGCAGACGGTTCGCCCTCGGCTACGTCCGGGGAGTTAGGGAAACCAGCTCAATCCCGGGACCCGTCTGCCCCAGGCGCCACTATAGCCCAGATACTAGATAATGTCCGAGCGTTGTAACGGGCAGATCGAGTCCAGAGTTCGTAGACACGAGTGATTACTGTACTAATAAGGTTAAATCGATATAGTAGTTAACGTCATTGGAGGGGAAGTCGATCAGTAGGGGAAGTCGGTCACTCCCGCGCGCTAATTTCGCGTTATAATCGAATTTTCACGCGACGCTCTCACTTCTATCTTTATTATGCCTACCTATTCTGAAGAAGACCTTACGATCGCCTTAGCGGCCTACCGTAATAGCGAATATTCCTCGATTCGAAAGTGCGCTTACGCGTTTAATATTCCACCTACGACTCTAACCGACCGGCTTTCGACTCGAACTTCTCGCTCTAAATCGCACGAATCGCAAAAGATACTCTCGACCCCCGAAGAGAAGACTCTCTTAAAGGCTATTACTCGACTCTCGAAGTCGGGTTACCCTGTGACTCTCTTATTAACGCGAGAGCTCGCTGAAGAAATCCGCGTTTCCCGCTTCCGCTTAAGCTCGACTCCGACTTCCTACCCTCCTATAAGCGTACGGTGGATCGATAGGTTCCGAAAACGATATCCCGAGCTTAAGACGGTCTACTCTAGATCATTAGATGCTAGCCGCTTTGAAGGAGTTACTTATCCGATCGTAAATGCCTATTTCGATGCCCTTACTGACCTTTTCCTCGAAAACTCCTACCCTTCTGACGCGATTTTTAACGTCGACGAGACCGGCTTCGCCCTCGGTACTACCTTACCCTCGAAAGTACTTATAAAGAGAGGGGATACTAGGGCATTTAAGAAAATAAGCGGAAGACAAGAGTGGATAACAGCGATCGAGTGTATCGGAGCCTCGGGAGTCGCTCTACCTCCACTTCTTATCTTTAAGGCGAAATATACGAATACTGCATGGATACCAGCATCTACGCCTGAAAAGTGGAAGTTCTCGACATCTACTAGCGGGTGGACATCAGATAACCACGCGTACGAGTGGTTAACGACTTTATTCGAGCCCGAAACGCGCCGAAACGACGGAAAACGGAGGCTATTACTTCTCGACGGACACGGATCTCACCTTACAGCGAGGTTTATCGCCTTTTGCCTCGATAAGAATATCGACCTCGTCGTACTACCGCCGCATACTTCGCATATCTTACAACCTCTCGACGTTGGCGTTTTTAGCCCTCTAAAGCGGGCTTTATCAGCTGAGATTGAGAAACTCTTCCGCCTAGATACTCGACGAATACCGCGAATCGAGTGGACCGAAGCCTATATAACAGCTAGGAATCGAGCCTTTATACCTCGGAGTATCGAATCGTCGTTTCGAGCATCCGGTATTTACCCGCTCAGCCCGATTACTATCCTCTCGACTCTCCGAATGCCTACCCCTACCCCCCGGGTAACCCCGCCGCCTATTATGACTCCGAACGACCTAGACCGCTCCCTACTAGATAGTTCGCCGCCAGAGGGTACGGAGCTACGGGAGGCGACTTCGCTAGTCAACTCGATCGTTCGTTCTTCTACTCTCGAGACTCCTGTAAAGCGGTATATCGAGCGATCGGGGTCGGCTCTCGAAAGGACGACCTCTGAGGTCGCTTTATTACGGAAAGAGCTTACTGAAGCTCGGGAGCTCTTACGGGTACGTAAAGAACGTAAGAAAGGGAAGCGCGTAGCAGTTAAAGGGAAGTTCGTCTTTAATACGAAGGAAATCCTCGAACTTATCGAGGAAGCAGAAGCAGAGGCGTCGAAGGGAAAGTCGAAAAAGAGACGAACGACGAGGGCTACAACTCCCGAAATCGGGGACGAGGAAGAGGAAGGTATCGAAGAGAGTATATACGAGAGTGAGAGTGATTGTATCATCGTAGCGAGTAGTAGATCGAATCCGAGAAGGAAAGGCTGAAATTCTGACCGACTTCCCCTACTGATCGACTTCCCCTCCAATGACGTTACCTTTACCGCGACACAACTCTGCTGCTTCCTCAACCTCCTCAATCTCCTCAACCTCCGTACCTTCGTCCTCCTCAGCCTCCTCGATCTCTTCAATGTCATCGCTCCATGTTACGCCTTGAGCAGCCGCCTTCGTCGTCGTGTCATTCTCGGCGCCCTCGTCTCTACCTTCGACTTCGGATCCGGACCCAGCTAGTGCAAAAGATTCGCCGTATACGCTCTTGACGTCTCCCGGACTCGAATTTTCCGGCAGCCTTTCGATCGAGTGCCATTCCTGTGAGCAGAATATCACGTACTCGGACAAGACCACCATCGAATTACTGACCATCTTTCCCCATAATCTCAAGCGGTGGGGCTGCCCCAACCACAAAGCGTAAGCCTCCCAGTCGAATATCTCGCCACTGTATCCCGCTTTTCGAATGATATTGCGTCCGACACGGCATGTAGACGCTAAGCGTGTGACTAGAATTGCGATGTGCGGCCATTGGCACTTGCCGCCTTCGATCCCGGTGTGACACAACTGTTGACTGATCCCACAGCGATGGCATGTGTGAGCGGAGTTGAGATATCTGATCCTGTTACGAAAACCGTCGCAAGCCGACTCGCTGACATCCACTTGCCGTCCCTCCTCGGTCTGCACTCGCTCTCTCCAACGGCAATACCTTCCATCATGCTGCCAGTCCCTCGCCGTGCCTTTCGCATTAGCCACCCAGCATGCTGTACAGTTGCCTGCAATTTGATCGAGCGCATCGGTAAAGATTCCTTCCTCGTAAGACTCACGTCTCTGCCTGCGATGCCAGTCTGTGACGCCGGAGCGGCAGCGGTCACATCTCGCCATCTCACCGGTCTCGCAGTCGATTGGTTGGACGGTGTCGAGATTTCTCGCCAGTATCAAGCGTCGACACTCTTTCGTCTTGACGAAGTCTACCATCGCAAGCTCGTCCGGGCTCCATTCTCTACGCCAGCGTTGCCGCTGCGCGTCTTCGTGTCTTTCCCAGCTGCGTTCAAGAAGAATCAGCGAATCGACTTCCTCCCCAGCCCTGCCTGCCCGTCCGGACTCCTGTGAGAAGTCGACCAACCCGTACGGCAGTCCCACATGCACCACGGTCATAACCCCGGGGTAGTTCACACCGGTACCCAGCGCTGTCGATGCGACCATAATGCCGCCCTCTGTCAGCCATCGCCGTAGAGCTTCGGGGTTGGTCGGGTTGCCAGCATGAAACAATCCACACCCAAGTGCTTCGGCCAGTTCTTTGCACTCTGCTATCGACCGACAGTATATCGCCATTCGTTCTCGGCGTTTGAGCTGAGCGAGCAGATTCTTGCAAATTCTGACAGTCTCCCCCTTCAGTTGTCCATCGGGAATCGTGTCGTTGACGACATATTTTGTCGTCCTTCTCGCTGTATCCGCTCGGATCCATACCGATGATACTGTCGAGCTCATAGTCAATTCCAGATCACTCTCCAGATATACGGGTGCCGTCGCCGTCAACATGATCAATGGTGGGCCTACGGCCTGCAAGCCCGACAACATGACCATCCTCGGACGCCAGCTATGGGCGGTGACGGCGAGATGGCACTCATCGACGTAGATCCTTCGCAGAAGACCTTTGGAGTACATCCGCGAAGCATAATCGAAGAAGCCATCGCTCAACCGGTCGGCGCTGATGAACACGATCGCTGCCGGGTCTTCCATACCGTGCTTCCACTCTATGCAGTCGATTCCCAGCGCCTGCGTGCTATCGACCGTCTCGTCCATCAGTCTTCTGTACGGGATGACAACGATAGTCATACCTGGATCGTCGAGACATGCGACTGCAGTAAAAAGTAGCGTCTTGCCTCCGCCAGTCGGTAACACCACGATCAGAGTTGTGCTCGTCCCCTTCATGATCCTCTCGAGTGCCTCTTGCTGCTCGGCTGACTTGTATGCCACGACATCAGTGCCCGATCTCCCTAGCGCCTTCCTCACAGCCCGTAACCTCTCTTCCTTGCTTGGACAAGTGTGCTGAGCGGAAGCCGCGTCCGAGACTGGTGGCGAACTCCTCGTTGACGAGCTGACCAGTGTTCGTAGCCTGTCAGCCCTGGGTAAAAACGGCGACGATGGGCAGAAGCTGTCGCTCGGCCATGTCATCGATGTTGAAATCGTGGCCGGGGTAGAAGCTTCGGCTGGCTGCGAGTGTGCGGTGGTGCCAGACCGAGTGCTGGGTGATGGCATGCTCTGCGTTGGTATCTCTGCCATGAGCTCGTCACTTCCGATTTGTGCCGTTGCAATCCTTGTATCGAGAATCGATGTCCTCGGTCGTTTTTCTGATGGTGCCCGAGTCTCTTCTGTCCCTTGACCCCGACTCTCCACACCCAAAATTCGATGCCATGATTCACTCAGCGGCTTGAACGTCTTGATGTTCCTCTCGCTGAGATGCTTGACGATATCGCTGGGCACTGCGTATCGGTTCACGCCTATTGCAGATCCACGGCCAGCGGAAAGCTCCAGCGGGTCGTCTGTCTCGACCTCCGGCTCATCGACGTCTTCCATCTCGGCCTGATATCCGCGGGAGAACTCGTCTCCAACAAATTTCCTACCCATACCGACTGCGCCGTGTCGGTACTCGAGCGTCCCCAGCGAGACGCCCAGATCCTCTCCCGTCCTCCGCTTCAAAATGGTAGTCAGCTTCGTAGTCTCCCACGGCCCGCTGGCATCGGCCCACACGTACTCGCTCCAACCGCAGCCGTGTCCGATTGCCACCGACAGACGCTCCATGAGCGGCTGTACGTATGTCAAGTAGACGCAAACCAACTGCCCTACTCGCCACGGTGAGAACCGGGGAACCACTTTCGGCACGTCCCACTGTGACTGTGTCTTGTGGTAGCGTGTCACGGTCATGACTTGCCCGTCCAGAACGAAGATGTTACGGTCTTGTAAGAAACCATTCTTGTATCGAAGCGACAGAACTTCGGGCCCGCGGGCGGGCTGACCTCCGGTGATGTGGACGCAAAAGAGCAACAGCATCCGGAACTTGTCGACCTCTCGCAGATACTCTCGTACTCGGCGGAACTGCCACTGCCCGTCCTTCTGTAACTTTCTGCCTCTTCTAGATCCCAGCATCCATGTTATCGTTCTGCTTTCCCAGCTCGAGCTCAATCGGTTTTGACAGTTGGTGACAAAGTATGACCCGCGTTTTCTGAAAGTCATGTCGTCTTCCAACGCTTCCAAGTCCATCTCGAACCGCTTTGGTCTTTCAGTCCAGAGTAACCTTTCCCACAACAGATCTTCGGCCTCGCCGATCGCTCTGCCGACCATCGACCTTACCTTGTCCATGACGATGCGCATTCCATGGAGCTTCATCACCCGGTCGTTCTTTTCCCAAAAGATCGATCCGGTATTGCCGTGATTCATTGCAAGATACTTGCCGTACGCAAGTAGACTGATCATCGTGCTCGTCGCACTCATCGAACCATCAGCCAGGAATCGTTTTCGTCGCTCCAGAAAACCTTCGAACTCCTCTGGGCCGTGAGACTCCCGATGCTCCACCGGCAGCAGTGCTTCCAGGGCTAGCACTCTGAAACAGTACACCAACCCGGCCACGCGGTATGAGTACTCATTCCCAGTCCTCAGTCGATCGTTCTCTTCGTCGATACCGAGCACTGCCAGAAAATGAACGGTCGGGCAGTCGAACGGCTGGTGGTAAACTTTCGTGAAGATGAAAGTTTGGGCGAACGCCAGCAATAATTTGAGCTGTTCTTCTTCCGGATCCTCCCTAGCGATAGAATCCAGTACCATCCTTCCTCGGTCTTGTTGACCTTCTATCCACTTGAAGAGTCGCCGAGCGTCGTGCATGGTGTCGAGATCTCCGCTGGCTTGCTCTCCAGCTGCAGTGTCCATTGCCTCGACGTCGAGCCAGTCATCTTCACTGTCCAGACAGCTCGGCTGCCAACTGTCGACGCTCTGTAACACTCGAAGTGCGTAGCAGATCAGACGCTTCAAGTACGTCGCATATCTGTCTTGGCTATCCTTGTTCTGTAGCCTGCCCATCGGTCGCGGATCGACTTCGGCCATCTTCGCGCTTCTGAGCCACCGTCGAAGCTCTGGCGGTAGTAGCATCAGTCCCTTGACGCAGTGTTCCAACAAAGCCTCCACCAGCTCGCCGACCCTGCTGAAAATAACCTCGCCTTTTCCTGGCAGTCGGGCTGCGTGGGCAAGATGCCGCTTGTTACTTCCTTGCAGATGCTCCACCCAGCCGGTCTTCTTCCACCAACCAGTCTGATCAGTCGGGGCAGCAGTTTCGATGGTTTCTAGCTCTTTCTTGCGTCGTTCGTCCATGGTTCGAAACCCTTCCAAAATCGTGTGTCGTTGGGACTGGCTCATGTGGAGGACATCGTCGTCTCTCTCGTCGTCGTCGACTTCGTGTGCGCCTCCAGATCGCACGACAAACCAGCGAGGTGACTGAGCAGTCGGGCAGAACGACTGTACCATCACAGACTTCCAATTCTTTCTGTGCTCAGGACTCGATCTCCAGCCATGTCCGTTGCAGTGTCTCGACATCTTCTTCTCATTCACACTGATAAAATCACACGTCCATCCTTCCCATCCTATACACTGGAGGGCTTTACGTGGGGCTCCTAGGCAGCTGACCGGGTCTATCACAGTCGGGGGAAGAGTCATGTCTTCCGGATTTACAGCTTCGAGTCCTTCGTACCGCTGAATTACTGCATCGCGAATGGCCTTGGGTAAAGAGTGGTAGTCGAGCAGATGTCGTCGGATATTCCGTAGACCATGTCGGTGCTCTTTACAGACAAGGACCTTGAGTTCCCGAATATACTCGAACGACTCGACGGCTTGAGCGCAAGACGTCGGCTCGGAAGCCATCGTTGGGTGACGGTGTCTCTACTGGATACGATTGATACGGCGGGTGCTATAACGGTGACTGGCGATAGATCGTGACGAGAGTGTGTGATGGAAAGAAGGATGTGTCTCAGCACCATCATACACCTCTGCCTGTTTACACAGCTTGACATGCAGCCACTTTGTGTTGTCATGGATAATTGCATATCGTGACTCTATGCGTGACCATCCCAGCACCATGCGGGTGACAGCATACATTCCTAGCATGTGGGGACGCCACCAGCCGAATTTGTGGACTCCCTGTTTCATCTGCTCGCTACCTTGTCCTTCGGCATCTCCCATGTATGTACAGCTGCGCCAAGACCACATTTGAGGTCTTGGCGCCGCCTCGTTGGGTGCCATGTTTACCCTGGCGACCGCAAATATTACGGCCTGCATCGATTGCATGCGCGTGAGGTACGACTCGCGAACGATCTGCATATATAAACTCGAGCAATTCGTTCTCTTTAGGGTTTTTTCCACGTTTCCGCATCTCCGCCACATCCTGACAATGTCTGCCCTGGCTAGTGACACGACAGGGGATCTAGTACCATACAGGTCGCCGGTAGTCCGACGTACTCGCTCTCAAGCTCCCAAAGTGGGCGATACAGCTTCGGAAGACGTATTCTCACGGCTGGAGACCGTCCCACTCACCGACGTCGAGGCCATTCTGTCCCGCCAGACCCGTAGACATCAACCAGGATGTTCGATTCTGTCCTATCTTCAAGATCCCGGGCAAGGACATACGACTGCATCAGCTGCCACTGACCTGTTGGAAGAGCTTGCCGATGGAGTAGAAGGCATCTCCACGACCACAGCGTTGGTTGTTCGCTACATTCAAGGTCACCGCCTTTGGGAAAGTCATCCAAATCCGGCTATCGACTCTTTGCAAGCGTTGCTGGGCACAGTGGATGGCTTCCAATACATCCAGGCTGCGGCTGTTATCGGGACATCGTCACAGTTCATGAAAGCGAAGATCATCGCACTGATCGAAGGACAGTGGGGCTCACAGTGGTTTGAAAAGATACCGGCGACTATGAGAGACCACGAGTGGGGCAGGGCGTCCGACTGTTCGCACAACCTCCTCACTCTCATAGCTGCAAATGCAGAGCAGGGCATCACGCTGTCAGATGCTTGTGACGGATGGGCGGAGTCGATTGCACGCCGGCGAGATGAAGGCATGCGCAAGGAGACGAAGATGCGATGGCCGCGCGTGCCATATATCATCCCGGTGGATGTGCGATCGCTGAACCGCATTATCAAGCCAGATCAGCAAGGACGCCGCACTGTCGACATGTTCTATCCAGACAAGGTGGCCGAAGACCAGTTCAACGTCGAGCTGGTGCCTCGAAAACAGCAACTGCAATCCAGGGTCAATCAATCTGGTCATGGTCCATCTTCCGGCGGCAGGAAAAGGAAGCGTGGTACCAAAGCGTGTCCTCTTGCCCCAGCAAAGGACTTTGGCCCTCGAAGTGACCACGCAGATGATACAGATGGCTGGCGGCCTTCAAAAGACGGCAAGTGGATGCTCAAAAGAGACGGCAAACAGATCATTCGTAAGCCAATCGAAAGCTTGGAAGATCTTCCTACACCGATAAGTTCCAACAGTAGTTCAAGGGAAAGCTCACCGGAAAGTCTCGCTACCAATTCGAAGGAGGACACTCCCGACCGTGATCTGGCGGACGGTGTCAACTGGCGGCGAGACAGCGCAGGCATGGAGAGCGGAGCTTTATGTGAGGGGGGGCCTAGACTTGCGAGTGCTCTCCGAGAACTAGTGGACGTCCTTGAAGAAGGTACATCTGACATACCCGCGATCGTAGCCATGGCAGAGCGCTGCTGCGCTACCTGCTCACCACAGTTGCGGATGGTGAACAGCATTCTTGGTGACCTGAAGCGGGTCGCAAGCCTCCTTGAAAGCGGTTGTCTAAGGCACACGATCGGAGGCGGAGAGTTGAGTAGTGTCCAATCATACATTTGAACCCTCCCAGATGCCATCTAGCTCACGGCGGTAACACGAGCGTTGTGTTGGACACAAGTGCAACCGACACCAGGAAGAATCCAGCCACAGAAGGGAATTTGGGTCCACGGATCAGTTTCACTCGACATTCCAGTCATGTCGGCGCGAAACATTGCCGTACACTCTCCGTCTCACGCACTAGCCGTCCCTGCTCCCAACGCAAGTCGATCGCTTTCGACGCATTACTACACGAACGTCAAGATCATGTTTACCTCATCTCCCCAATCTTTGCCTGGGCGGGGCCCGTGCGTCAGCGTGGACCCTGCCGCAGCTGGCTCGAAGACCTCTGACGCTTCAGGCACCCGCACGATAACAATTGTTTTTGGCATCATTGGGGCCGTTTCGACCCTTTTCACCGTGGTGATCGCTATTATGCAGTATCGTCTGCAGAGGCAAAGAAGGACCGACGTCGAAAGGAATGCCGACAGCATTGAGATGAGCCCGCAGCGTTCAGCCATCGAGGAAGGCGCACTGCCCACTCCACCACTGTGAGCCCGTCTCGTGTCATTCTACCGATTTACTGTCTATCGTAGGGAAGCGACTACTAACTAAGCACTGTAGGCTCTCTCGCCGCCCAGAAGCACCCGTGACTCGCGCACAAACGCTTTGACAGCATTCCTGACGGTCCGCGAGACTAGCTCCCGCAACGGCGAGCTTATTTTGAAGAGCATGGCATACAAAGGACGGCCACATCAATTCAATGTTCGTCCTGCGTGGACGATGACATATGGCTCTCTACGTGGAGGGCATGGGTGGCAGGCCTGGTGCATTGCGGATGTGTCAGAGGGAACTATGGTGGTTTTAATATCCGTTTCATTTCGCTTACATCCTGCGTATCCCACGCTCCATCTCACGTCAATTTAACCTCACTTCTATCGTACCGACTTCACGTGATCGAAGCTTTGTTGTTCGTCTGAATGCTATAAGAGATACAAAACCGTCGCTACTGACTCAGTCTAAAGCAACCCCCCTACCCACTCTTCTCTCCATCGTGATTTACCCAAAATTTGCGTGCAACGTCGCTCCAGGCCTCCTCTCCCAGCATCCGCGTTACTTCCATCCCGACTAGAGCGAGTAGTTCCCGGCGAAAGGCGATCACATTCTCAACCGACTGGAGATGGGCTTCTTCCACGTGAGTCTTCAGACCCAGCCTGCTATCGTGGCGGCTCGCACAGATGGGACAAATCAACTCGATGGAGGTGGCTTCGCAGAAGCATGGATCATTCATCGATCCTGCGTCCTCCTCACTGTGTTCGCAACCAAACTTACTCACCGCGTATCCTTCCAGCGCTAGCGCGGGTGTGGTTACGTCCAGCTCCCCACTCGTGTGACTGAGCAGATGGGAAGGGAAGTCATCGAGATGGACACGTGCTTTGCAGGACCAGAGCGGACAGTAACGGTGGTCGGTTGAGACTGCGTTCGTCACGGCGCGGAACATCCCCCCATCACTCCTCCCGGCTTGGACCCGAGGTGTTGGAGCTTTATGTGCACCCCAAGAAGGTCCGCTTTGAGCGGCGTATCGGGGCATGTAGCAGCAGGACAGATAGCCTGTGCATCTCTGTTGCGGTGAACCGCTCGCATATGCGCAGTGAGCTTGTCCGGCCGGGCGAAGGCAGGCGCTCCTCTGCCCTTGATACACCCTACCACGGGACACCAGAAAGGTTTTTCCGTCGTGTGTTTGGCTGCAATATGCCTTTGAAGCTCCCATTGTCGACGAAAAGTCCTGTGGTAATCGCAACCAGCGTGGTCACAGGTCAGACTCTTCTCATTCGCAGGATTCGCTGGGCCATTCGCTGACTGGGGCGCGACAGAGAGATGGACTGTTCCCCTAACCTCATCTTCACTAGAGTCAAGGCCGTCAGTTGCGAGGGCCACACCGATTTCCAGTTGCTCATCGTTGAGGTGTTCAGCTTGAAGCTCCGGCACGAAGGGAATCCCAGACGTGCCGTCCAGCGTTATCGTGTTTGAGGTGGTGCAGCCGTACTGCATAGCATCCTGGACGACACATGCGGCTGGTCCTGTCGCCCCTTCGTTAGCTTGTGGCTTTTTTTTTTACCCACCCAGCTGGCCAGCTAATGCAGGCACATCAGGGATTATGGCGAGCCCCTCCCAATCGATGAGCTGCGCCCACTGCTCCCAGTCGTCATCGAGGTTGGCGTTCCGGTCGCCGTGGCCAACGGAATCTGCAGATGACATCGTGCAGATAGTCGCTAGTGCGGGGCGTGAACGCTGGTGTGAGTAGTTCCGGGGGGCGGCAATCAGGCTGAGGGCGGACGGAGCGGGAGGCCAGCGCTTTTCGGTGGGTTTGGTGCGTGAGAAGGCGCGAGAAGCAGTGGAGAGGAGTGCGGGAGACGCTGGTAGCTATATACATTCGTCGCATGCCATCATGGTCATCCTCCGGGAACAGGGCGACGCCTGTGGCGCTGCCGTACACTGCGCGTGTCCGTTGAGGCGATGTTAGTCGTGATCACATGACCTCTGAGCATCGTGACTAGTCAGTTCGTACCCTGCTCGTCAATCACCAGTGACGGCGCAGAATACCAGTGAACCCATCCGTATCAAATTGGTGTCGAGCAAGCTTCCTGGAAGTTTGTCGAAACAGGTATGGCGATGGACGTGCTATCAAAGACATGACTAGTATCCAGACCCATGCACTGTGCGAGACCCTGGCGCTGCTTAAGGAGATCAAGGACGATCTGACAGTCAAATTTTGAGACGCAGTATGAAGCTCAGCGTTGCATATTCGTGGTACAACATAAACTTAAGCTACATAAGATGGAAGGGCCTACCGTTGAGCCTTGTGTATTGTGGCGCGATACCTACATCTTGGCGAGGGAGACCAAATTTAGGAGATGGAGAGTGGAAAAAGTGAACCAAATCAAACAGTATCGAGCGTAGTAACGTTGGCGAGATGAGGTGAATCTCTGATGGGAGTCTAGCTCCTGACCGAGCGACACGCCTGGCACCTGTCACCGACGATGAGCCGCCGCTTGCATGTACACTTGGGGTTATTAGCAGCGGCAGCGACAGCGCTGGAACACGTGATCAAGTGGCCGCTCAGCTTCATGTGCAAATCCAGATCTCTGAGCGATAGATCAGTCATGAAACACCCGTTGACAGGGCATCGGAATTTCGAGGTAGGAGTTTGGTGTTTATTGCGAAGGTGTTGGGAAAGATGATCCTTCCGTCCTGACTTCGGCTTGTATCTGCAATCGACGGCGCAACATTGGAGGTCGAGGTGCTGTGTGTGACCTTTCCCATCCGTTGAAGGTTTCGCATCCACCTTTAAGTGGCGGCCCGTCCTGTAGTCGTCCAATCGCAAGTTAGCGTGATCTAAAAAAAAAACTCACCCAGCCAGACAAGATGTGCTAAGCGCATCTTGTCCTGCAGGAGTGCCAGGGTCCTGCGTGTAGGGCTTCTTCTTCTCCAGGAGTTGAGGGTCGATGCATCCATGCGGAGCGAGGATCAAAGTGTTATCCGAGCGAGCCAGGCGCTCATGTAATACGCGGAGGTCGAATGGGAGGTCCGACATGGTGCGCTTTGTTTTTGACACGCTATACCCGTGGTTCGTAGTGTGCAGTTTGCGATGACAGTAAACAGTGATGAGAAAGATATCGGAACCTCCGAGAATCTGAATGGGTGTCGTGCTAAAAAGAAATTCTGTCCGGTTCGATTTACAATTTGTATAGAACAGAGAGAAAAGATCCATCCCTAGGGTGGACTTCGGATGAGGACGAGGGTCTAGCAAAAAGGGCGCGTCAAGAAAAGGGCGCCAACGCAGCATCACGCCACGTCGGTCATGATCACGTGCATCTGTCTGCTACAAAATGAGCATTTGAGACAAACGCTGAGATCGCGAATCAATGAATAAACAGTTCACTACGTTCGATGGTGATGCTATTCACGAAACGTGCCTCAGCGACATACATATACCTTGTATCATAGCCTGTGATTTCTGAACATACTGACGAGACTGATGATGATCCGTACTTTAGTGGCTATCACAATTCGTATGAGAACCGCTATATCGCTATCGCTATGGTTGCTGCGGCTCCTCCTCTTCTTCGTTCAATCTTCGTCCTGTTCGAAAGTCTCTCGTTCGGTCAAACGCATGGTCAGCTATGTGCTGGCCGGCATCAGTCGAAGCTTGTAACAAGCTCGAAGATGCGCTCGCCCAAAAGTGCTAGACCGATTGAAATAGCGGCACTAGTCCGTAACGTCCGGTAGATCTTCTTGGCCTTAGTTGTGACGATGTCACGTTTGCGCTGGCCAATTCTGAGCTCCTCCTTGCCATGCACCTCATCGGTTTGATGAGGATTGTCATACACATCGTCTCCAGCGCCGCCGGGGACGTCTTTGTTCGACTTGAAAGCATTAGTGGAGCAGGCCTTGATATCCACGTTGGTTTTGTCGTGTGTATGGTTGAGCTGAGGCGGCGGCGCAGCAGTGCTCCCGTGCTTCAAGGCCCGGAAGACATTCTTCATGCCTCTATCATCGGTCTGAAAGCTGCTGACATGAGGCTCGACAGAGTTGGCAATTGTCCTGTTCGTGTTGGTTAACGCGTGAACGTCGATACGAGTTTCTGACAATCTATACTTTACGTCCGTGGACGACATGATATCATGTGGCCCGGTGTGGTTGCTTGGTTGATATGGGCCGACAGGCAGATATGTGTTCTTGTAGTTTGCAAGAGTCGAGTCAAGTGAAATCAGTAATATCTTGGTCTTGATGATATATAACCTCTGCATTTCGCCCTTCTTCCCAGCGCCCTTTTCAAGATGGATACTATAGGGTCACCACTTATGACGACACATTAATACGAGTCCAGCGCCTTTTTTATCCAGAAAATGAGAGAAAACTGCCTATGCAGATTCGTAAAGGTAGCCAGATTGATTGAAACCAGTGTACAACTCGTTGACCCTGATCTCGGGAATTGAAAGTGGCAAGTAGGTGCCGCAAGCACTTGTACGCTCGAGGCGAATTACATACCGCATAAACCAGTCATTCGAGAGTGGCTGGACAACAAGAGTTAGTCGCAGGAGCTGTGCATACTATCGACGGAAAGTGCTAACATAGCTATAGCGAGCTAGATCGCTTTCGGGATATATAGCACAGATGCACCCCACATGCAGCACGTTTGCCTTACGATCGCACTTACAACTATCACATCACTGCGTATCTATCAGGCGGCAATCTTGTGCATTCTTCAGCTCATAGTTCATGTCACCGCGCATTACTCTCTTTTTCAGCCACGACCTCTCTTGGAATCTTTTTACGTGTAACATATACAGATATCGCAAGTACAGTTTGACGCCAAGCCTTTTGTATCGCGCCGGGGTTCTTGTCCTCCGGCGGAGGAGACGGGTCCTATAGGCTAGGAAGGCAGTCTCACTCTGGTTTCGTTGCTCCAAAGAAAAGTGTCGAGAATCGTAGTCGCGATTCTTCAAGACATGCCACCCGAGATCGAATGAGACATCCTCATTTTTCGCAAGACTTACAAAATCTGCTTCACTCTCAGAACCAGCGGGAAGTGTGTCCGGCTTTGTGATGATTCCTAATGTGCGTGAACCATGTGGATCAGCCTCACGTGCCATCTTAAGGACGATTTGATTGGCGTAGTCATTCTTCGCCGAAACAACAGCGAGTACGATTGACCTGCTACTCTTCATGTATCCTTGTACGAGTGATCGTACGATCTCGATGTCTTGAGTGGATTGAAATTTGTTGTGCGAATGTATGAGCCCGGGCAAGTCGACGATCGTTATATGTGGTCTGTCGGGACCGGAGATGTCGATGCGTAAAACATCGTCGGTGAACGCAATACCACCATCCGTGACACCCATAGCCATCTTTGCATTTTCGAGGACCTCGCCAAATACCTCCAAGTCCGTCAAAGTCATGTTGAACTGTTGCAATTTTTGTGCTTCGTTGGTATCTCTCCCAGGGCCGGGCGTGATTGTGACTGAGACTTGAGGGGTTGATGTTCTCCTGAGGACAACCTCTGTGGCAAAACGGGTACAAAGATTGTCCTTTGTTGGGAACGGTATTCCCGAGATGGCTTCCAGAACCGAGCTCTTTCCAGACGACTGGTCGCCACAAACTACCAGTTGAGGTAGTGAAACCAGGTGACTTATGCCATGGGACCGCAGTTTGTCGATATCGTCAAGCAATTGGACATCAGAATTGTGGTGGATCGTCTGTAGAGTCGTTTCTATAACCGTTGTTTTCTCCTTTGCGAATCCAATATGTATTTACTGTAAGAGATAACTGGAACCGTTACCATGCAGATGCGGATGTAGTGTTCAATTTAACATTCCGTTCCTGATATTTCGTGGAGTGGCAGAGTTCGAAGAATTGTTGTCAGTCTGACACGGTCATGCGTCATTATAAGACATTCAAGCGATGACGAGGACTTGTACAATATCGGGAGGCGCACCTGAGTCAAAGATGTGATACCCACGCCTACAAACAGATACGTAAGCATGTCATCGATGACTGACCGAACGTTATCTGCCCTTATTCTGATGCGAAGTCATGGAAATGCTTTCTATGGAGAACATGCCCGTATGATTTTAATGCCACGTCAAAGCCATATTGCATGCTGAATCATACGCAATCATTAGCAGCTGGCGCTCGAGATGCAGTGACCCTTTGTCGCACATGCCAAATTCAAGGTGCAGTAGCTTTGACTGGACGACCTCATTGCAGGCCACACGGTTTCGTACAATGATACGCAAATTTGGCGGTGAGCGGAATCTGTGAGGCATCCGAAGCAATTAGTCTCTGCCCCGCAACACTTCCCAAGAGCTGAGAATGGTCTTTTCCACACATGTATATACCAGACTCTGCATGAGGGTATGAATGATTCGCCAAGAACGTCATCTGATCCAGTACCTATGAGCTATCCTGGCAGTCAGAAAGAAGTTGTTTGCACCAAGCGTCTTGCATAGGGTGTCTGAATCGAAAGCCGTACGGCATTTTAGCGCACGGGAATGCCCGCTTGGTGCTTTTGGGGAACATATGGAAATAGGAGGACCGTCCTAACTTCCATGAGTATGCTCTTTAGGTTTGGGTCAAGCGAACATTTCTATATCATTGTACCAGCGCTGCTTTCGCTGACTGGCTCCAATACGTTGAATCATAGTAACATATCCCTTCGATGTCTAAGACATGAACTCCTAGCTCTAGGTTACCGTTTTCGAGCACATCGTTGTCGCTGGTAGCTATTGATCCGAAACCGTCTGACACCTGAATACCAATCAGACCAGCTGGCCCTGGCTTGCGAAAGCCGTAACGCGGTCGTCTGAGAGACATCATACTGATAGGAATTGGCTGGGTCAATTGAGTGTACAAAGCTTATAATAATTTAGCCGTTCTTGGTATGATCAACAAGACCAAAGACTACAGACCAAACCAGACCGAAAGCGACCGGTCGACCAAACAGACCAATAACCACCAGACCAACAAGCTCACTGACTAAAATCTGCTCCTCACTGCAGTTCATGATCTTCTTGAAGGATCGAGGAGGTCTCACGAATAGAATAAGCCCCTTAGACGAACTATACCGCTGAGCAAACTGTTGACAGTTCCACATTATTGACATCAGATCCGAGGGATGGAGTAATTTCATGCCAGACGAAATCCTTCATATACGTAATGTCTACTTGGGAAGATCTTGTTCTCATAGCCTGCAATAATGAACGGAGTCCTGATAGTCCTGTACAACATGGTCATGCCACTGAATACGTCTTTCGACAGAACAGATCATACGCAAGACCATCAATCTGTGTTACGGCACTCTCAAAACCAGGGTTTTGCACTAAAGTAAGAGCGTGTTCCACAATCAGATCCTTTAAAGTGCGACGCAGCTCCACCTCACTTTCTGGGGTCTGGTCAAAGACAATTTCCATGGCTGCGGTCAAATCGGCGATGTTCCAATTCCACTTTGTCTGATCCTTGAATTTTTGTCGAGCCATGTCCTCGAGTGGTTTGATGTCGTACTTGCTGGCGATGGCAAACACTTTTGCATGCATCGCGAAGAAGCTCGAGCTTATGGCACCATTTGTCACTGGTCCAACTAGCAAGGAAGGCTCGGGTTCGGGCTCAGGCTCATGCCATACCATTTTCCTCTTCATCTCGTTCTTCATGTCCTTTTTTGTCTTCCTCCTTGGGGGGTTTGCCCACGCATCTTCCTCGATTGGGACCGGACCAAAATCGAGTGCGGCTGTCGTCTCTAGTTGTGTCTCCAGGAGGCGTTCCGTGAAACCCTCCGGGTAAGATTTTGATGGCTGCACATTCGGCGATCTTCGCCCACAGTCCTCTCCGTCATGAAGTAGAGTGGTCCAATCCGGCGCCAGTACCGTGCCTGGGTCGTAATCGCCGAGGTACAGGTAATCAATCATGAGCTTAACTACACGGGGATCGTCGCTTCCAATGTCTGGTGTCCTCTCTAAGGTAGCCTTCAACTCAATGATACCGCTGTCACCTTCCTGTACCAACAGTCAGCCGGGAGAACAGGCGCCATACAATGTATAATCCTAACCTTCCACTTTTGTTCCTTGCAAGCGTTCCGGAAGAATGTCGACTGTGGGCACACGATGCATTTGTGAACTCGGAACTCATCTTCACCGCAACGGATAGTCAGATCATAATAGTCACTATTGGCTCGTAATCTGGAATTTATCTCGTGTTAGTAGCTTCGTACATAAGAGGGATCCCGACCACTTGCTCTGATAGCATCTTTTTGCTCTGGACTGTTCGCTGTGCGGTCATGACGAGTGATTGAGGTAAATACGCGAATTGTCACGCACGCTATCTGGGCAGCAATGAGGTAATTTCAATTGTACTATGTGGTGCTATCGGCTCATGTCATATTGTGCCACGCGTGTAACTTACATGGACATGCACAGTTCAGCTCATGCAGCCACGCGTGTGCTGGCCAATACGATGAATGGTTTCAAGCCGATGAACGTGCTATATATCTGCATTAGCACTTACATCTGAATGTGACAAGAGAGTCTGCCAAGGCGAGGGGTTCCAGGTGGGGAGCCAAGCTTTCAAAGCTCTATCGCATATAGTTAAAGGGAAGTGCAATCTTATTGGTGGCGGATGTCGGCGACTAGGTTCTGCTAGCGGGCCAGCTGGTGCACCTGACCATGTACATTATCTTTCATGAGAGCATCTCATGTACTCATCATGTGCAAGCCCGCTAAATTGAGCAGCCAGTGGAAAGTATACGACGGAACGCAGTCCAATCGAAACCCCGCACATGGCCAGCATCGCTTTTAAACGTCAGAGGCGGATTCGGGGCAACTACTTATGGCAGATGGACATTTGTTTCTCCTTTCATGTCGTCAAGCACTCAACATACCTATAGACAGCCCTTGTGTTCTCGAGCAAAGCAGCCACACCACTAGGTTCATACTTTGCTTTAGTGGCGGGGAGCTTGCTCCAGCTGCGTCTGGTGCATAAGTTGGTGCGCATGTGCAGTACAGCGCATGCATGCATGCCGGGACAATTCAAAAGACGTTGTGCCAGCGAATTTGGTCTACGTGTTCAAATCCTGGTCGAGGCTGTGCTTGTGCAACAGCGCAAGCCTGCATGATGCTCGGATCAACTTGCACTCGGAACTGACATAGTGCCAGTCTTACATGGTCTCCCCATTGGCGTGTTTATCGAAGAAACCGGGATACGCGTAGTCGACTTTGAGGTCACTATGCCGCTTCTCTATCCGAACCACAGGCCCGTAAGCAGCAGCTTCCTAATGCACGACTGTGGCGCGAAACACACTTGCTATTGGGATAATGTTGTAGCTGCACGTCACGGCCCATTATCGGCGATGATGCTTTGTCGGGCATGTCTACAGAAATCAATATGCTTCCCCGCTGAGGCTTTGTTGAAGCTAGGGTGATGCCTTAGCTACTGGTGTGGGATGAAATATGTCAAAATATTATACATAGCCTCCCATATAATCTCCGCACATATTCATTCGTCTACAGACACAGCTAAGCACCAGTCTTGCCTACATTATATTTGAACAAGCATCAGGCTCCACTGGGAATCCAGCGGTCCACCGACATCAAGAACGAGCTGTCTTCGAGCACGACACCCTGTATCGTAGAACACGATGGCAATGGCGAGATCGCCATCAAACCAAACCCAAGAAGACACAGCTACGACGTCCCGAACGTACGAGCAGAGCGCGAACAAGGTCATCATTCCATACCTGATCGATTCTGTCGAAGAATTTCGCACTCTCAGTCGCCTTCGTCAAGAGGTCAGTCCGGTCTTTGAGTTCGCGCCCGGTCGTAATTGTATTGTTGGCGCGCGCTCAGGGTTGGAAGAACCCCAAAGGCGACCAATTTTTCGCGAGGCAACGTGCCGAGGCTGATGCCGGCGGCCCAAAATTGGCAAAAGTCTTCTATAAAATGATGCAGAAAATTGGCCGGGAGCTCCTTGATTCCACTGGGGCTTCCACCATTGGGTCCTCGCAAGGAAACCCCCCAAACTTCCTGGATCTGTGCATGGCCCCGGGGGGCTTCCTCGGAATCGCTATGCAACTAAATCCACACTCAACAGCTACTGCGTACAGCTTACCAGTCGCAAATGGTGGACACAAGATCCTTCTTCCGACAAGCAGCAACGTTAAGATCAGGCTCCTGGACTTGACATTGCTTGCTGCGGACCTGGGCGTTGAAGACATCCCAGAAGATCACCCAGACCGACAGAATTTTCTGCCTAAAGAATTTGGCAACGAACGAGTCTTCGATGCGGTGCTTTGTGATGGTCAAGTGCTCCGGACGCACGAACGAGCTCCATACCGAAAGAACCGAGAAGCTCGGAGGTTGACAGTCACACAACTGGCTCTCGGGCTTGAGCACATTAAATCGGGCGGTACCATGATCGTCCTCCTCCATAAGGTAGAAGCGATGGACACGGTCGAGCTGTTGTATCGGTTCAATTGCTTCTCCATTGTCAGACTGTTCAAATCATCGAAAAGCCACGCTAAGAGATCTTCTTTCTACATGATTGCAACAGACATTCAGACTCGGCACCCAGATGTGGCCATGGCTATCTCTCAGTGGAAGCGCGTGTGGAAAGTTTCTACCTTTAACAATGACGATGAATACGAGAGTCATATGCGTGAGAACAGCTCACGTGCACAAAACGTATTGGACGCATTTGGGCCAGAGCTTGTGCGGATGGGAAAGGATATATGGGGTATCCAGGCTCGGGCTCTCTCGAAAGCTCCATTGGTTGCAAGAGAGTCGGTGTATCTGTCTGCTGTCAGATTATAGTCTAAACACTTCTGGAAACCCTAGGAGGTGTGCTTGTGAGAACATCTCGTTATGGATCTTTGTTTCAGGTATCACCCCAAACCTAACCCTAAGGTCAAGTGTCGTCCAGATGACGTGTGCTTCGAAAGTGAGCAGCAGCAGGAATGATACAATGGTATTGACACGTGATCATCAAAGATTTTGGTGACACACGCACACAACGAAAGATTTGATGAACAGAGAGTCTCTTAGAAATCCCGAACAACACGATGCCATTTGCTCTTACAAAACCGCCGCCTGGCCTGCTTACGATGAGAAGATGAAACGCAACGAAGCTCCGGTAAACTCTATGAAGATCCTAGCTGATGGTTTGGTTTTTTGCGCATACTATCTTTCCATTGTCGATTCTGTCATTCCCGAGGGGCGAAATCGTACGACCTCTATGGACTTGCTCTGGGCATCGATAGATCTGAGGACGTCGATGCGCGTACATAATTCCAGTGCCGCAGCTTCGAGTACCGGCTTACACGAGACGCATATCTTCTTGTTGACAAATATGGTATACGTCTTGGACTTGGCAGCAGGATCAGACCAGATGCGGGTAAGGAGTTGCGGCTCTACGTGGCTCGCCCACGAGTTTGACCTGAAGCCTACTCCAAGGTGGTTCATGATTGCTAAAGCTTTGTCCGTGGTTTTGGAGTTCGAACGTTGATATGCCGTTTCCTGGATGGAGTCATAGCCGCTGACTGCTATCTGTAAAGATTCATTGTCGGCGCTGTGGAGTAATCCGATTGCCTTCCGCGAATTATAGAAAACTACGTCAACCTGGAAGGAGCAAAGTTCCGGGTCATCGTAATCATCTATAGTGAGTCTCCATTTGCCATCGATGCTTTGAACCTTTAGATCAGGGTCGTCCGCAAGGATTTCGCCGTTGGAACTCGCGGGATGAGCTTGATGTTCCGAGACCGAGTCCCGCCGTTGGCGAGTAACACTACTGCATCTCTCTTGAGTGGAACTTTGTAAAGCCGGATGGCTTAAGTTAATTTCGCCCAAACGGGTAGCTAGACAATCTTCATCCATCGTGTTGTTCATGACCTTTTTACAATATTGGTGCAGATTCTCGCCGTGCATACGCGCTACAAGTCAGGCGACGACAAGATGTTCGCGGAAGTAGAAAGGCCGTATGATAGCTCAAATTGAGCAATACGTTGCGCTTACCAGCATTTAAAACGTGGAAGAGGGCTGTGAGCCGTTTTGGATCTATCAATCTTTCTTGTGAAGCAGGAAATCATTTGCAGCTCAGTCAAGACCACTAACACACCGCGGTAAAAGCTACAAGTGATTTGCTGCGGGCAACCTGCATGCATGACGCAGTCCCCTTCGGCTTTGATTCTTATCATGTTGCGAGACAATGTAAATCTTTGGGACATTCTAGCACGTAGGAAGCATCTCACAACAGAGACTACCTTACCCGGAAGTGAGCATGATGGCTCCTAGCTTACAGAGCTGCAGATCGCTGACCCGCATAGCCATCATTGCCTTGGCATATTGGCGGAAAACTGAAGAAGGTCTCAGCTCACGCGGGTCAAGAAAGTGGGGTCAGTACATCGTCCGACAACGCGCTACTGCCCAGGTACATGCAAGACAGTACTAATTTACCAGCGTGCAGCTTCGTAGTGCCGCTGTCGCGCGGCTGTACGCTGCCAAAAGTAACCATGACTGCATGTTCAATGCTAGTGATGAGCATGGCTGGTTACACTTGTGGCGTCGGATGCAAGAGATGCATCCGAGTATCGGGCTCGCTCCGTGACAAGCATACCGAGCAAATTTATGCACTGGAGCAATTCAAGGTATGGTAGAGGAGGGAAGGAGAGCTGTCATGATTTCCTGTCGAAGTGTATTGCTAATGCATCGTGCGATAAGCTACGAGAATACGTCCTCGACCATTATGCCTTAGTCCTAAGATCGCCCACCATTTGGTCGCAATAGCAGCTTCTTTCTTTCCGTAATAGCTTCTCGGCGCCTTACGTAGGTCGAGGAGGATCTTGAATTGTTGGACAACAAGTTTTTGAAAGTCGAAATACGAGCTGACTATCAAATCGCCACATCTGCTATTTTGCTTCACTGAGCAGGGACTGCCCAACGAAGCACGTTCTGGTTCTAGCATAGTTCTGGTATATAAGCTAATTCTAGATGCTGTAAAATTTGACAACGCATACTTGCATCAGATAATGTATGGCTTATCTTCGACCATTCAGGCAACTTTCTTGCATTAGGTACAAATGTACATACGATGCGTTGCTTGCATCATTGAGGAACATTGATTGACCGGTAAGCTTTGCCAAGATGGTCAACCAGACCCAAGTTGTACATGTTGCGACGCATTTAGTGTAAGTTGGAGCGCTTGTCCACTGCCTGCCACAACTTCGGAAAGAAACCTGAATCCCTCTCGAGATGACCTTCAGATGCTGCAACCAGATTTTCGCTACTTGGCCCTCTTGACAAAGTCTCGTTTGTTCAGATCCCTTCCACAAGGGCTGTCGCAAATGTCGTAAAGGCTTCTTGGATTCGACTCATTCCAACCAGCACATGCGTGACGCCATGTATCATGAGGACCAAAACACCATAACTTCTCAGGGTGTCGCGGTGCGCAGCAACCAAGCGTTGGTTGCACACAGGCGGTATCTTGCTTCCAGGATCTCCACAGCGACCCGTGCACCCGGGAACATGATTTCGTACAACGGCATTCTAGCGGCTATGATCAAGCCCGGTTTTCAAACAGCATGCCGAACACGGTTTGCGAACCCGACAGTGAAGGACCTTATAAGGCTGACGAGAACTCTGTTCGATTCATCGATCGTTGGTGCCATATTGGAAGGTACCAGAAGACTTCTTCCATCAGACAACAGTCCGGAAGGACAAGGTTTGCGCAAGGTAGAAATGGCAAATAAAGCGTTGCAGAGCCTTGTAGCCGAAACCAATGTTCATTGCGCAACTACAAGAGTTTCAGCCACTATCTATGAATGAACAGCAGCAGAACGAGAGCAACCGCGTCAAAACTGAAGCCGGATTGGTCAACGTCGTAAAAGCAACGCCGGATTTGTTGTTTTCGAAGGCCACCTCACTGTGTGGCTTTGGCACGAAATGGGTTGAGTGTAAGAGCATGTTTCGATTAAAGTCTAATCCTTGCATTCATGGCAGAATTAAAAAGCAGCCGAACCGCTACACCGAAACTTTTGGCGATGGAAAAGTGGTATTCAAGCTGGGCTATGAATTGGAACACTTGAGCATCGAAGCTTTGAATGTCACGAGGGAAGCAAATGTACTGAAATGGCTGGGATCTCAGCAAGCTCAGTGAGTGGGCCCGTTTATGCCCATCCTGCGCCTTGCCTGCATGAAGCTATGAGCTGAGAGGTCAGTAAAATCTCACCAAACCGGACGTGAGAGACGAGACGTGATGTGGTGTCCGACAGATCGAATATTCCCTTTCTCACAACAGGATCATTCGATCGGTCCACATTACAGGGTAGAGATCCACCTCCCACCAGTCCTTGAAAACACTCTTGAAAACACTCTTGAAAACACTCTTGAAAACACTCTTGAAAACACTCTTGGAAACACTCTTGAAAACACTCTTGGAAACACTCTTGAAAACACTCTTGGAAACACTCTCGATAAATGTACATAATAATCGAAAGCCATCTGCAGTTGTCTCGTACGTCGGCGGTTACGTACTATGTGTTGACTGGCAAACATGTCTCTCGTAGTAAGTTTTTTTTTCCAGGTGAGACAGTCCATGTCGCACGGTGTAATGGCCGAACATGTCAGCGTTCTTCATTGCCGGTCGTGCAATATACATATATAGCTTGCTACTAGAGCATTTCCCATGGTTGGTGCATTGCCGAGCGAGACGGTCGCTTTCTCTGTAAGACTTCTCCAGGTTGAGCATTGCCATACCTCAGGCACGCTTGACGCGATATCGCCGTATCCTCTTCTGCGCGCAGTACCCTGAGGCGTACGACTCAATGGATGTAACGCTTACGAATCCGATTATTGCCAACAGCCTGCAACCACTTGAGGATCGCGGCTACGCTTACCCAACAATTTTTGGCCGTGAAGGTTTTTGTTATGGCTATGAACCATAAAAGGACGCTCAACAACAACAACCAAGCCAAAAATTCCAGTCAAGCATACACATGATCGGCACAGCACTGCCTCCCACCGATCTCAGGGATATGAGTCCATCGTCGTTCGTAAGCCAAGCTGGAGAAAACGTTCTGAAACCTAGTCTTCACATGTCGTTCCCAGACAAAAGCACAGTTTTTATGTCAAGCTGTGTCACGGCAATACCGCGTGACACCCGAGGGTCTAGAATGTGCAAAAACTGTATGCTTCATGAGTTTACAGCCTGCCTTTCATGGTTATGCTGAGTCATCGACCAACGCTCTCTCCTTCTCCCATGTCGTGTCCGATTCAACCTTTGCTGGCATTGCCACCATCCGCCATTTCAGAGTGAGCCATGCTCCCCTAATCAGTTGTGGACGGCGTCCCACTGTCGAGTCTTTTCTGCCTTTCCCATACGTCGAGCAACGCTGCGCAGCGTCTTCTCAATGCGTCTCCTCGTTCTCCAGGAATGGAGGAAAGGTCTCCTACCTTCTTTAGTGCTTTGTAGATCTTGGTCTCATGCATGAGAACCCATTCCAAATTCGGACGAAGCTCAAGCGATGTAAGAAGTTTGTCCGCAGCAGACACCTCCAACTCTGACGGAGCAGAAGTTGATTGTAGAAACCATCTCTGCAGCTTGTGGCGGGCGAACAGCAACTGCTTTTCTCTCTCTTCTACCGCCGGTCCTTCGTCTGGAGTCGACAATGGCTGGGGCTTCCGGAGATCGCGAGAGATACTCGCGTTTTTGTTGGTCAAGTATGGTTTTGACGGCATTATCTCTCCAGAACCCGACATCGCTGGTAACCCAGCGACTTTTGCCCTCTTTGGCGGCTGCGGCGTGTAAGCATACAGGCCTTTCATGATGACTGCCACAAGCTTACCTGATTAGTTTTGCTTGTGCCCTTGGAAGTACGCTTTCGACGAACGCTAGACCTCTCTCCAGCACAAACCGTATCGACATTCTCATCATTAATTCTGGACCCTTCTGCGGCGACTGTCGTTGAATCCGCTCCCGGTGCTGCACCGAATTCTGCCGCTGCCTCGGCGTGTGATTCAATGTTCCCTACGCGTTTTAGCTCGGTATTCGCACGAACGTCTGTCTCGGCACCTGCATCAGGCGCTGGTTCAGTGTCCGCCTCAGTCTCTAGTTCGGCATCTGGTACAGCGTCTGTATCAGTGTCCGCCTCAGTGTCCGCCTCAGTCTCTGCTGCTGACTCTGCTCTCACTTCGCCGTGTGCTTCGCCGTCTGCTACGGCGTCCTCGTCAGCGTCGGGTACGGCGGTTACCGGAGTCTTTCCTGTGCCATCAACGTCAACAATTGCCCAAAAGTCAGATCGAACGCCCGTCCCCGTCTCTGTCTCGATGCCTGATCTAGCATGTACCGTACCGTCAGTCTTAGCAACTGCTTCAGTATTTGCTGTGGTATCCGCAATGCCTTGTTCGTCCACATCAGTCTCGGCGTCTGCTTCGCCATCTGCCTGAACACTGGCACCCGAGTCTTTCTCTTTGTCTACATCAACGTCCGCTCCAGCGACTAGTTCCCCATCTTCCATGGCGTTTGGCTTTGACTTCGACGTTGGTCCTGGTGGTGGCTCCAGTCTTGGTGGCGTTCCCGTATTTGCATTCTGCTTTTTCGAACCTAGCTCTTTTGGCATATTACCATCGCGCAGATCCGCTTGCTCTTGCTCAGAAGCCCCTCTCAGCAGACTTGGCTGTACTGGCGGCTGTACATCCATAGGCGATCCCTCAGTAAGTGTCACTTCTTGCAGGAATCGCTCAGACGGTCGACCACTCTGCGTCTCGAAAGAGACCGATTCGAGGCGCTAGCGATGGTTAGTACGCACTTTGTGTAATGAGGGTGGTAGAATCGCTCACTTCCAGATTCCCGTACGAGTCGGAGGAAACATGATAACGATCGAGCGAAAACTTGGCGCCCACGCTGTTCTCCGTCAGGATACGTCCAGACTTCTCTTGCTCAATGACCCCGCCGCCGATGCTTTCCTTGTCCACTACCTGACAGTCGTCCGTGCAAACGATGCGTTGCGGGCCTCCATCCCACCCAGCTTCCGTTATCTGTCCCCAGAGCAGAGCAACGGCGGAACTGCCACTTTTGTAGCGCAATATAGCAACTGCTAGCGCTAGATTGTTGTCCACTTCTCCACCCTCCGTCACGTATTGCACCCACACCCAGCCTCCTACTCGAATAATGCTCTCTGGTTCTTTCGAATTGTTCACTAGTACCCTTATTATTACAACGACCATGCGTGCGAGATAGTGTGATACTCACGCTCTAAGCTCTCTCTGAACTCGGATATTTCCTGTGGTTTCCGTGCGCAATGGTACTGTTGATTACCGCGGGCGGTTCGTAATGTGAAGGTCGTTTGAGCTCGCTGTTGACGTATCCGCTTTTTCATCTTTATGGCGCAGCGAACGCGATAATAAGCGCAATCATGCAGTGTTTGGTGGAAAGTGCGCGACGAGCGGGGTCTGAGGGACGGTGGTCAGCGCGAGAGGCATGCCTCTGGGACACGCGACTGGAAGTGTTAGCTTGCGCTCGAGCCGCCTCGAAGCGGGTCTGTTCCGCTCTCGGCAGAATCAGCCGGTGATGAACTCCTCGAAGGCACGTGTTTTAGACATTTCCCCTCCTCGTTGAGTGAACTCAATAACTGACATGGCCCTAAAGACAAGCTGGAAATGTCCGTGGTGCAGTGTCATCGTGGCTGACAAAAAGAACAAATCCCGACATCTTGACATCGTTCATGGACAGGAGCGGAGATCGCGCGGCCGTCCAAGGAAAGCCATTGCGTGTCGTACAGAGACTAACTATCAAATCGACGATTCACAGCACGCATCACACGATCAGCCATGCGCGCCACAGCCGCATAGTCACCAGACTTCGCCTGTCAGGCGTCCCTTGAACGAATGGTGGACACATCAGCCGTGGTACCAGGAGATTCGTGGTAAACAGTACCACTGGAATCGAGATTCATTTTTGGAAAAGCTTCTACAGCTTCCACGTCTTCAAGTCGAGGATGCGTCGAGCGAGTATGCACTTGCTAGTATTATCAAAGCAAGTGATCTCCCCTCGAAATCTGAGGCGGATGCATTACGTGCTCTTCGAGATCGTGAGTAGGCTACTTTGATTGTGTCTGGAACGTGTCTAATTGGCAAATCACTAGACCGTTCCGACCTCAAATTTTACAGCATTGGTCAGTCCGACAATGTAGAAATGAACGAGAAATATCCTGGGGAGTTTTACGACACTCTACTGTTCAATCTGTCCGCTCCGCCTCGATTCGTCAATCCTCGATATGCAAAAGTACAACTTGACCAGTCTGAATTCGACTTTTCTCGAGCCCACATTAATCAAGACTTTCTGTACCATTCGCAACAGGCCGAGCTGTTCGCAAGTCCAGCAGGGTCATGGTCTGACGTCCATCTCGGTATTCATTTTCAATGAACGAAAGACATCCGTGCAAACTTGCGGCTGATGTACAATAGATCACTTTCTGGCCGGTCTAGCAATGCCTGTGGGTGACACGGTGAAGCTCTTTGTTTGCTGGCCTCCTACCGAGCATAATTTGAAGCTTCTGGACGACGAGCCTCCAGGACCAGAGCGTCTGAGCCGCATCATCGATCAACTTCAGGGAGGTCGCTGCGTGGTCGTATGCCGGAACAACCCGCTGTACTTGAGCAGTGGTTGTATCCATGCCGTTGTGACTTTGAGAGGTGGCTCCATGTACGCCGGAAATTTCATGACTGCAAACAACGGCCCGGCGTTCATTCGAGCTCTGCGTCTCAGTCCAGCATTCGTCGACCGGTATGATGACGCTGGCCTGCGAGGACTTTTCGCAAACCTTTTGGACCAGATCTACACTACCCTTGGACGACTTTCCTGCTGGCATTCCTTGATCGCAGAGCTGATCAAGTCATGGCCGATCATCCAAAGAATCGGTCGAAAGACGGAAAAGAAACGCCTAGCAGAGCGACTTCTCAGGCTTTCAAAAGAAAGCCAGTGGCAGCAGGTTTGTGCTGAGTTTTCCGATACAGATATGGCGATGCTAGACGATATCGTCCGGGCACAATTGAATCGAGGTGTACGAAGCATCCAGAAATCAATTACTTCGAGACCTAGAAGACATACAGATCGCGCGTCATCACCGGTCAGAACATGAATTTTAGCCATTGGCAGTTGGAAAAGTTGCAGTATTCCTTGGTGTAAATGCGAAGAGGAATGCTCTTCTGTATACGGTGGAAGATTGTTTCTCCACCAAAAGGTCAAAGACGCCAGATTGTATTAGAGACTGTATTGAAGAGTGTATTGAAGATTGGAGAGTTTTCACGGGAGTGTTTACATGAGTGTTCTCGAGAGTGTTTTCGAGAGTGTTTTTGAGAGTGTTTACGGGAGTGTTTAGGCGTGCGTTTTTGACAACTTTGTGATTCCATTGAACAAGTCTATTTTCTTCCAACAGAGTCATCCCAAGCTGTGGTTTCGAATCATTATACGTATTATCTGGGAACAATGTGGTTTCCAAAAACGAGTAGACTCGTCAGGTTGCTCATCACGATATCGGGGAGACTTCGCAGGCGCCGGAAAAGGTTGGAGAGGAAACACATGGCAATACTTCGTAAAGCAAGAAGTACTCAGTCACTCGAGAAGAGAAGAGGGCGTAGACGGAATGGTGGAGCAGCACTGGTGGCCAGTACTTGTCTGAATGCCAGCGGGTTGCACACTGCTAATCAACTCAATCGGCGCGTTCTTCCAAGTTCTGGATAACTATCGTAACTTTCATAGCTACGCCGACCAGAAAGGCTTCTGTGATGATTTGAGCGAAAGCAGATTTTGTTCTACTACTATCCAAGCTACAGCCGCCGGTCCGCTGAACCAATTTCTCCTGAGCATTCTTAGACAAAAGTCGAAAGACCATAGCTTGAAGTTTCGAGCGCAGGACTACATGTTACGTATCGGCGCGTTCGATCGCGCTCGACAGTACATCAATTGTTTGGTTGGAATCCCGAACACTATTTTCGGAATGAATTGTTCGCTCGACACAGCTGAACAAGAGAACTGTTTGCAACAATGTGTAGAAGCACAACCATGATTGGAACAGACTTGGAAACTACTTTGTAGGGTTTTAGGAGCCTTCGAGCTGTGTATAGTCCTGTGTTTATTACCAGAAATAGTTTGTCGAAGTCTAGATGTATAGCCATTTCGGCCTCTAGAAATGATTTGAATTCGTGATACAACCAGCTCCGGTGGATTCGTCATCAAGGACAACGTTGATCCAAGAGCATGTTCAGGGGGCATTCGAGATCCTGCTTTTCGCTTTGAGATCCGAGAGCCATACCAACACCTGTATTGACGATCGATACAGCTTTCCAGAGGTTTTCTCTTCTCTACTCGATTCATCGACGAAACCATTGGAATCATCCGAATCAGAAGATTCAAACCATTCGTGCTTCCAAATGCCAGCCTCACTGGGCGCATAACCATCGCTGCGGAGCCATGAGAAGATGTTACGGGTGGCGTTTTCGGAAATGGCCTCCCTATCTCGGTCCAGTCCCGTGAAGCAAGAAGGCACTGGATCTGTCTTGTCATACAATTTCACTTGAAACTTGCCCTTGGTCGTATTGAAGTCATCCAGGTTTCGAGTCGAAGGCTGATATTCGTATCTTTTGCCCTGACACTTCCAAGAAACTCCTTCATATCGAAGTTGGTGAAATTCGCATGCCTGATGATCTCGGACCTCGAGATCGGTATCCTCGATTGGCGTGATACCAAATGGCTTCCACTGACACACTGGAAATCGAGCATGTGAGCCTGACTGTGAGAGAAAAAGAAGCCTGCACTCATCTGCTCGTGAGACATTTCCGTTGGCAACAAGAGGAGAAGAAAGGCTACCTTGGATGAAGGACTGCGTTGTTCGTGACCATGCTGCTGAGTGCAAGTCGATCGGTATCTGCCCGAACCGAACCCCTTGGAGTAAACTCTGGTGAAGGTCCAAGACGATTACACCGAGCCACAAGAACGCCACAGCGGGCGCTCGCTCCATACACATACGTGTGATCCAGTATGAATCTGACTGTCCCAAGTAATCGATCGCTGCCGACGTTCCTTGCAGCCATGGTGTGACAGCATTGCATTCAATGCTGGGCTCGTAGAATGTACTTAGCAGCATAGGTCTTATACCTCTGGTATTGCAGCTAAGGGTGATAAGCTTGTCTACCTGGCGGTCGTCGCACGTCCAGCAATATTGCAAGTCACGACGAAGTTGAGCCCCAGATCCTTCGAGGAAGCACGATTTTCCTGATTCGCCAATGCTTGGAAAGGGCAAGCTCAACCCTCTTGCACTGCTCATGGATGGAAGCAATAGCACGGCTGCTAATGCTGCCCGGCTTTGATCCACTATGTTGCGGTGTGTGCAGAACTTTTCGAGATATCTGCTAGCATTTTTGAATGTCGCAGCTTGAGCGAATGATGGCAAATCTCCGGCCGCATGTCGTAGAACAAATCTACAGTCTGCTTGGAGGTTGACAGACCAAGGCGACATGTACTCTGTTTCGTGAGAGCCCATCTGAGCTTTCCACCCTTGGCCTGGCGCAAGGACGGCTGCCCACCACCGAACCTCTTCAAATTCAGCATCTGCCAGCAAGATTTCTATGGTGTCCTTGCTCGCGATATGTTCGTCCGTACCAAGAGTTTGTGCCGGCTTCGCTTGCGTATAATTTATCGTGCAGGGTCCTGGCAATGTTTCCGTCCAGCGAGCCGACAAGATGTACGACCATGCCAATACCAGTACTGATAGATAAGAACTGTCTCGTGCTACAAACTGAGCACAAACTCCTTTCTTCTCACCATTTTTTGGGATCATTAGCAGATTCGGTTGCTCCACAGCAACCTTTACACGCAGATATTGCTGAAATGATGGTAACTCGGAGGTACAGCTGGCTCTGACAGAGGTCCATGTTGAGAAACCCGTAGCAAAAACCCCCTCGTTGTCGTACTCCAGATCCAAGGTGAGTGGCAAAGTTGGGTGATCTTGCGCAACGGCCGGGAAGAGTGCATGACTTGGAAGCTCAGGCTTGTTGACTATGCGACGATGAAGCAGGTTCCATGATTCGAAGGCTTGCTGGTAGATAGAACGAAACTCTTCATCACTCAAGCGTACCGGGTCTTGCATAGCAGTGGATGCTAATTTCGGTGCTCATCTAGGGCTGTGGTGACATAACGATACAGTGTTGAAGTGTAGTGGAAACCAGTTATTCACATGTGTTGTCAGCACTCGCGATACAGGGGCCAGCGGGAGCCGGGGTGACGTCATTGGTTGCCTTACCAATTCGGAGAATTCAGGCGGGCGCTTAGCTTGCGCTTCACGAGGCGTGCTTGAGATGGTTACAAACACGCAGACCGCAGCTGGACAAGGGCGCCTAAAGTTTGCGCTTCGTGGAAATTCGATACGGATGGTAAGAATGACTGGGTGTCATCGTAAGTCTTTGCAACATATTATCTTAGGCGCGCGCGTATACTGTGTATACTGATGCGGATCACAGTACGGCATGATTCCGGTAAGACCTTAAAAACTGACCTATCCCCTTCGTGTTCAGCTGGATGTTCTCGCCAACCTTTGTCCCAAACACGACAAGTTCTCTTCGAGATTTGGTCTACCTCGTCCTTCAGCTACTACACGTCGGCGAATTCACTAAAGTCGCTCACAAAATTGTGAAATCCGCCCACCAACATTCGGCTTTGTACGCCTTGAAGACTGGTCTCCATCTTTAGCGCTGATCATCGTAAGAACCAAGGACCATCTGATAGGAAAGCAAAATGCTAACCTATCTGGAACTATCAGATTGTTGATCAGAATGTCGGCCAGCTCTGGAACCAAAGGGTTCTGTAGCGTCTGCGGACATGCCAACAATGAACACAATTCATATACCTGTGAGGCAAAGAGCTGTCGAAAAAAATTCAAAGTCTGTCAGACTGGAAGTCACCCGGGCGAGACGCAGGGAGCTTATGTTCTCTGTAAAGCATGCCCCGATCATCCCTATGAATGTAGTTACGTCGATATCACGACCATCCGGCGCCTCTGATGGATCAAGTGTCCGTAACGGCGTCTTCGGTCATAGACATGAAGTGGGGTGTCAGTTTCTATGAAACAGAATCTTATCGGATGATTTCGTCAACCGCTTGTACTTGGAAACTTTTTAGCAGTGAGGACCCTCAGTGCTCCGTGTATGATGTGACATACTTCTAGAGCGAAAGCCGGAAAATCGTTGATTGCGATGCGGTTCATACCTGCACCCACTTCTTCAAGATTTTGGTCGTAGCGGATCGGTGGATAAACCAACAAATCATCAGCTAGCTCTTGCAGCTACTGCTTCTGTCAGCTGGGATAGATTTCCTTGTATGATGAATGGGGATAATTGCGACGAGCGGCTGATAGCAGGAGAAGGTCAAGCAGAAAAGGTGATATGCCCAAGAACGCGTCGCCCTCCTAGCAGCCAACAATACGGCAGTCCATGTGAGGTTGGGAATGCAACGCGATCCGAGGTCGCAACTTTTAGTAACTCGGGGCACGAATTGGAACACATCGCGTTCCAGCGTAGAATACCTGAGTGTAATGAAGACAGGCCAGTCCAGCGGCTTTGTCCAGTGGAATGTCTTTCAGATAGTGCAGCCATCGAGTTCTCTCGAGCTATGGAGATACCTGCGTACTGATGAGATCGGCGTCCAGAACGAACTGTTCTCCAGACCGTGTCGTCTCAAGCCGAGCGAGAGCACTAAAGATCTGGCCCATCACAAAGTCGCCTTCAGCGAATGTAGATACGGAGCTTTGTTGCAGTGGTGTCGCATTCATCGTCTCTTTCTCGGGCGCTTTTACGCGGAAACATATGCTGCCCTTCACTCCCGCCGTGAAGAATCGCTGGTAGAACGCCGGCTGGCATGGTGGTTGATCGCCGTAATGCTCACTGTTGAGCCGTTTTCGCATTATACCCCTGGAGTTGGCCACGGCTCCACCACGTCCACGTCGAATTTTGGCATGGCAAATATTGTAGTGTCTTGTTATCTCCTCTTCGCGTTTTGACACGATAGGGCAATGCGTACAACCGTAACCAACGTGCAATTTCAGGACTGGGAAAGCCTTCGTATCTGGGGGAGGTACGGGTATGCTCTCAGTGAGAGGGTCAAGAAGCTCACACGGTAATGACATTACTAAGCGATTTTCCACCCATTCGGTCGTAGATCGCTTCGTCTCGAACTCGGGATAGAGCCTTCGATGGTGAGCTCGGATGTGGGTCACAAGATGCTGCGGCACGACCCCTGCCTTGCATGCTCGACATGCTAAGATTCGCTGGTCTGGCAGCAAGTGGAAAAGATCCAGTGCAGTATTATTTTTGGTCGCCATGTCAGCATTATGGTGTCACTGATAGCGTGGGACCTAGTCCACAGGGACAAACGGCGCGCCTGAGACACGAGGAGCGACGCACTGGCCTAGAAGGGCCAAGCGGCTTCCCCAGCTTTCAGCCTATCATCCCTGCCTGTGATTGGTCAACCAGAAAATACAAGGGGTCGATCCATATGGAGGGTCGTTCCATTCGGCGCATATGTATTCAGATCTACGATAGTACGTAGAAAGACTCGAAGCTATCCGGGACCTTTCAGACTATAAGAGGCCGCCTCCCGATCCTTCTTATCACCCTTGAAACATACGAAGGCGACCTCTAACCAGTTAATAACTCCTTGCCCGCGGATATATACGAACGCCTCGAAACTATCCTGACGAGATACGATGAGACTGATACCAGAGGATGTGAGTTGCTCTCTCGGGCAGGTGTTATAATAGGGATCATGCTGATATGCTGCGTAGCTTACGAAGGAAGCCATTGCTATGTAGTAGACAAAGGTGGCTGAGTATATCGCGAGGGTGGACTGGTCTAGTGTCGTAAGTTGATACGGTGCTGGCGATAGAGCGCTTCTTAGAGTCTCCGCATAGGAGGTCAGGGACGTACAGGCGACTTCTGAGTTGTAGATCTAAGCCAGATACACTGCCAAAGCCAGCAGCACACTGCTCATTCCGCCCGTTCTCCACGATGACGCTCTCATTGCTGCTCCTGAGGAGGCAGCCGATGCCGAAGGTGTGGTACGTGCCGTTGTAGCCGTACCAGACGAGCTCGTAGTACTCGAAGTGTACGAAGCAGATGGAGTAGTCGAAGTTGATGGCACAACCTTGACCTCATGGCTCACTTGCACATCCTTATCGTCGGTCCATCCGAGGAAGTAGACATCACCGTGATCCTCTTCTAGATTCACTGATAAAGTCCTTTTGTTGCCAGTGGTAAGCGCATCGACGCTTGTAAGGTATTCGCCGTCGTCGTCCACAATCGCGCCAGAGGCGATACTACCTCGCGAAAGCTCGTAGTCAAGAGTGTAGGTGCCGGGTGTATCCTGATCTTTGGTAAGGTCGATGAAGAGGGCATTATGTGAGCTGTAGTTGCCAAAAAGCGATGCAGCCAACAATGTCGTGTTGTCGCTCTGCTGCAAGATGCCATATTCGCCTGCGCGCTTATCAAGTCTTCTGTGCAGAAATTTGGAGCAGTCGATGTTCTTTAAGACGACGCGATACTGCCCACCTCTGACGAGCGTGCCGAGTTTAAGCTGCTCCGATTGCCAAGAAGTCATGTATGAGCTCTGCCAGAGATTCTGCTCCTTTGGGACGCACTTGATCGTTGCGCCACTACCGCCTTCAACCGTGCTGGCGAAGGGAAATTCATCGCAATTGCTGCCCGGTAGACATCTCAATTTGCCCCCGCATCCCGCCGCCCTGCGAGCCCTGTTTTTCAATCGCTGCAAATCTTTGCCAGTCTCGCGCCTCAGTGTCAAAATCGCGGAGTTTGGGTCGGTGGTGGTAGAGCTGGCAAGGGTGCCTTTGCACATGTTTTCGAAGATCTCGTCTAAAAAATCCTCGAGCTCGAGATAGGGAATGATCAGGGAGGGTACGCAGCTCTTAGCACAGTAGTGGTCGCCGTCCTCGTCTACGCAGCACTTCATCCTGGGGGCACACTGAGATTTTGGACCGCAGCATGACCAGCCTGGGTCTGCGCAGCCGACCCCGTTCGAACAGCAAGTCTGGCCGGCTGAGCAAACGCCAGTGTAGCAACATGTCTCACCGACCCTAGCGCATTTGCTGCATAATTGTGTCAGCACTGATCTGTCTACTTGAAATGTGGCACATACTTGTTGCCTGGGCAGCAAGAGGAACCATCAAGACAACTGCCCGAGCCATCAGCACAACAGTAGTAGCCCGCTTTGGCGCATCCGCCGGATCCTTGACAGCAAGTCCCTCCTATGTCACAACCGTGGGCATTGTCACCTGGGCAGCAGAAGCCACCTGGGGCTGCGCAGTGGATGCCGTCAGAACACTGCGTTTGGTCAGTATTCTTCTACTGCTGAGTATGGAATCTGGATAACATACCGGCATGGACCCAGCTGGGCACACGAGTGCTCGCTTCTCAATGTCCGTGATATTAGCGAGACCAGCCAGCAGGTCAATGCTGTCGAACTGAAAGTCTTTAACATTGCGCTCTTGAAAACCAAATTGGGAGGTCGAGAGCTGCTGCTGAGAATCTACCGCGTGCGTCAACGCAACTATGCACTGGGGTGCAAGCGTGACCAGCAATAGCATGAGCACAGATGTAGCCATTGGGATGAGTCTTGCAGTGCGATAGGCATGTACACTTTCGGTGCAGCAGGCAGCAACAGCTTGAACAGTCGAACTGCGTGAGAGCCCTTTTATACACTCGTAGGCGACATGGAATGGGCATTGCGCAACAAGGCTGAGCAAGACCAGACGTACCTGGGTGCGATTCAGGGTCGCCAGGTCGAGGCTGGTTCGGCGGTGCCGCAGCGAGTTGAGACCTGCTGTGCGCTGAATTGGGTACGGCCATTGGTGTCTTTAAAGCCACAAGGCTTTGGGGCGTCTGCAAGTACCTCGTCCGGCTGCAGGCGACGGGGAGGCAGTGCCTAAGTGGCTGGTTGCCGCCCAGGACATGAAGCCAGCGCACACTGGTATTGGCACGCTTGTCACCTAGCGAGGCATGATGTACGCGCAGGAGAGGCATGAGCATTCGACTACGAGACCTATGCACGGACATTCGCCGAAATAGAATTTCTACGCGAGAACTCGCAATTAGCTTCCCGGCTTCCGAGACATAGCAGTCCGCCAGTACAGCGAGTAACATCAGTCGAGAGTGTTTCATGCGAGTTTCAAAGCAGACCCAAAGAGGGCTCGGGATGTGGCCTTGGATCATGCGCTAGATCTGGATCTTATCCATGAGGAGAACGACCCAAATTTCTTTGAGTAGCGAGATGTGAAGAGAGGCACGGGGAAGAGGTTCGTTCGCGACATAGAACGTTGGGTGAAGAGACACAAAACACAGGATACAGATGCGATTTCCGTAGCCTCGTGACTTAGGGTAGGGCAGCAGACGTTGCTGAAATCTATTATAATTGGTCTGCAACATTCAAATTATACGATACTGTTATACACAAAGCAAAGTATCGATCATGCATCAGTCAGGTGCTGCAGAAAGACTGTGTGATACGCAAGGACCTGCGTCACCAATAACAGGACAGCAGGGATATACATCTTCCCTCAGGCCAAGCTAAAAATAGTGGATTTCCTGGCCACTCAATGCACATTTACGCCAGTTTCCCTATTGAAGAAGTACAAACAACATGTGATCTTAGACTGCGACGACGAATGTTGGTCTTGAGCTGCACATATGTACACGGAGCAAACGTGTGGATAAATAGGCATTCTTGATTACTGGCGGCCTTGCCGGTCCAATTCTGATGAATCCGAATCAGCGACGTGGCATAGCTTCATGAGCGACATCATACTTTTACGCTGACTAACGACCGCAATCTAGAAGTTTGTCTTCCTGCTACAACAAAAGACACTGAGTATCAGGGTGGCCACAGCAACGACACGGATGGCTGGCAGCTCTCGAAAGACGGCAAGTGAATGCTCAAAGGATACGACAAACAGATCACCGGTAAGCCAATCGAAAGCTTGGAAGATTTTCCGACACCAATAAATTCCAACAGTAGTTCAGTGGAGAGCTCACTGGAAAGGCTTACTACCGAGTCGAAGGAGGACAGTGCCGCGTCATGTGGGGGACTCAGAATGCGAGCGCTCAGCGTAAACACATCCTCGAAGAAAGCACACTCGGTAGCCCTGCAGTCTTGGCCATGTCAGAGTGCTGCTGCGATACCTGCTCACCCCAGCTGTGGATGGTGAACAGCATTTTTGGTGACCCGAAGAGGGTCGCAAGCCTTCTTGAAGCGACCACCTTAAACACGATCGGAGGCCTAGATTTGAGGGGTGTCGAATTGTACGCTCGACGCCTCTCAAATGCCGTCTAATACGCGGTGGTTACACGGGCATCATACGTGACAAACAAGACAAACACAATCCCTTGCACGCGCTTGGGCCACCTTTGTCACGCAAGGTGCGTGGGTTTCGACCATCAGGTTCACAGGCGATTGCAATTCTAGCAGCGCGCGCAATCACTGCCTGACATTGTCCACGTCGTTCACAAGTCGTCTCTGCTCACAGCGCAAGTTGATCATTTTCGACAAATTCTCAGGTGGAACTCGAAGTCATGTCTACCTCTCCTGCCCAATATTTGCCTGGGCTGGGCCCGTGCGCCAGTGTGGACCCTGTCGCGTCCGGCTCGAACAGCTCCGACGCTCCATACACCCGCACGATAACGATTGTTTTCGGCATCATTGGGGCCATTCTGACCCTTCTCACCTTGATCATTGCGACTCTGCAGTATCGTCTGCAGAAGCAAAGAAGAACAGACGTCGAAAGGAATGATGACGACATCGAGACGAGTTCGCAGCGCTCGGCCATTGAGGAAGGCGCGCTGTCCATTCTACCACCGTAAGCCGGTCTTGTGTCATGTTGCTGAACATCGAGAGGAATTGACTACTGACTAAGCACTATAGGCTCTCTCGCCCCTCAGAAGCACCCGTGACCCGCGCACAAACGCTTTGACGACTTTCCTGATGACCCGCAAGACTAGCTCCCGCAACGGCGAGCTTATCTTGAAAGAGCATGGCGTACACATGGTGACTTCGACATCGGGGATTCCAAGTCTTTGATAGCTGATGTCCAACCACAATTCCAATGACGCATGCGTATCAACGATCCTACTATTGGAGGGTTGTCATGTCTTCGCACAAACATCCCTCCCTCCTGTGCGTCTCGCGACGACCACCGCATATACATACCGTCATCATGGGAAATCAGCTCTCTGGCTGACGGAGACATTCATCGCGCCAGGAAACGTCAAGGATAGAATCTTCGTAGCAAACGACCAAAAATGATTGAGCCACTGGTACAGGACTTCTGTACTGTCTATTGAACCAGATCCATGCTATTCCTCACTCTCTTCGATGACACATCTGATGTGTCTGTTGTCTCACTAAGCAGTCGTTTCCGAGATGGGAGAGAGCTAGGCAAGAATCCCAAGAACCTGTGCCACTCTTGACTGACCTTGCGATATTCTGACTTCCTTGCTTCTACATGCCCAGCAGCCTCCTCCAGACCACGTGCATACACTGTTCCTGCAGTCCATGTGGTATGCGAACATTGGGCATCCGTTTTGGAGTCGTCAACTCCATAGTCGCGCTTGAATCCTCCGCAGGAAAGATGTTTCCTTGACATGGCGACAGCCAGATGTCTGTACACTTGGATGTTCAATGCTACACCCAACGCTTGCTTTGTTTCACGTTGTAACACACGGCTTAATCTGGAACTGTTCCACGGTTCAAGGCTCCCAGAAGCTGCCCAAAGGAACGGTGAAGGTAGGTCTCTTTTGCGTAGGACAAGTGGTTCGAGCTTCCTGTAAAAAGGCTGTATAAGCCAGAGGTAGTACACTAGGAGCTCCCCTACTTCCCTAGGCAGATACCGGTGAATGATCTTAGTGTTACCGGAGGCACTATATCCTTTGTGGTATGCTGTCACTGTGCTTACCATGCCGTTTTCTATGAAGACGTTCCTGTGGTGGCCGTTCACTGTGTTGACATGCCGCAAGCTCAAAGTCTCAGTACCGCGGGCTGGCTGGCCACTCGTCACATGCACTAGCAACAGCAACCGCTCCAGGAAACTGTCGACCCGCGAGCTATAGCCCTGGACTGCTTTCTGGCTCCAGGTGGGTTGCGCGATTGAGCTCTTCATGCAGAACAACTCATCCTGGAGCCATTCGGCTTTCAGGACACGCTCGAGCAGCCACTTGTCCCGGACCGGAAGTGTACCTTGTGTGTTATGGGGATGGCTGAGAAAGTTCCAGCTCCTGCTGTTCTCGGCGGGGTTGTCAACCACACGGTGCATCCAGAATCTGATGTCCATATCCTCCGGCTTTTCTTCAGGATGTAACAGTAACAAGCCCTTGAGTTGAGCGTGTGCTTTATGAACTTGATCTCGGATAAAGTTACGGAAAGCTTCTAGGGTCAGATTGGATATGCCCTTGTAGGACACTGACAGACCATCATCTGACCAGGAGATGTAGCCCAAACAAGTCGTTGAGTCCCGCACTTTCTTGCCGTACAGTCGTAGCCGGCTAGCCCAGCTGAGAGGCGAACGGGTACCATTGATCATGAATCGGACCCGCATCTCGTCGAGAATGTCAGCCGGTCGCACTGAACCATCGTTATCTGTAGTAATGACTGCCTTCTGGATAACAAGCATTTGCGCAATCTTGATGAACCCAGAGAGGCTAGGTGTGTAGTGGTATGCCTCCTTGAACGTTCCTTTCCCAGAGTCTATGCCAAGCACAGCTAAAAACCCGATAACCACACTTTCGTAGATGTCACTTCTCAAGTCATGGTCAAGTAGAGAGATACAGAGATCAAGGCACGACCTGTCAATCTCGTTGGTGGACTCCTTCGGGTATAGTCTGCCTGGGATTTCCACACCCGTAGTTACTACTTCAGAGGGTTGTGGTAGTTCCTCGGCATGCCGCATCGCTTTGGCCAGACAGGCTGATGTCGGAGTAAGATCCGTTGGCTTGGTTGAGTCGTACGGTAGGTGAAGCAAAGGAGTCCGACCCAGACTCTTATATACCGCTTCCATGTAGCCTTTTGTAACTTCACCAGGAGTGGTCGATCAGTGGCGTGTGGCCGGTGGAGAAAACTGTTGATGTGCACTTGGTCAAATGCGTTGATCCTGTCATTCAGGACAGAGGCGTGAGCTTCATCTATGATGCGCTCGAGGCTGTCACACAAGACCACCAGTATTGGCTCGGAAGCCTTGTTTGGTTGGGTCAGCAGTGCGGCAACACCAGGCATGTGATGCCCATTGAGGTAGGAAGACCACCTTGTGAGCTGGAGCCAAGGCGACACCTCTTTCGTGCTCGAGGTCTCACATACTACCTCCGCGCGTTCGTGCTCCGCTTGTTCGAGCATGGCAAGATCCTGCAGTACAGCCGTAGCAAAAGCATAGGGGCCTGGCTCCGGCCGCTGCAACGCCAGATTTTCTTCAGGTTGCGGCACGAGAACTACCACGTAGCCAGCATGCTGCCCTGTAGCAAAAAAACGTTGGCAATGTACCGACTTCCATGCATCGGCCTCTCTCTGTGCGAGTGCTTCTTGGGCTGCTTTTGTTCTGGATCCGCCTCTGGTCCCAACCACCCTCCAGTTGTGAACGTCTCGCCAATGCTTTTTCAATGTTCTCATGCTTCGGCAGCTGAAGACACACATGTCAGGCTCGAGCCGACACTGCATTCCATCTGGAAACAGGCGAAGACCTCGAATAGGATTTTCAGCGACTTGTGGCAATGTGATGTCTTCACCAAAGCGAGCGAGTGGCAGCCAGCCCTCAAGATCTTCGAGTATCGAGGCTCTCTCTTTACTCGTCAGGGCGCTGTGGCTCTCTTTAAGATGAGTGCGGATACGATCAGCCCAGACTGCATAGCAGCAGCTCTTACAAACAGCCACTTTGTACTCTGGAAGATGCAAGAAGTAATCTGCTGCTTTGAGCATATCGAACGAATTTTGGTGGAGGACGAGGGTGGGCATAGCGAGCATCTTTTGACATGGTGGGAAATCATTGTGTACTTGAGATTGGCGGTCTTTACGCGTCGCGCGCAACGACGCGTTTCGCAAGGACGACGGCACCCGTGTTCAAACATATATTCACAGGAATAAGGCAAGGATCAGACCAGGATGCCGCACTCGAAGCATGGGACGTGCGAGACCAAGTCGTGCCACGCGGAAGCGCGGGGCGTCCCGTGTAATAAAGCGAGAACTTCGAAAGGCGGAATATGATGGGGGAAAGTGCAAAGGAAAAGGCAGGTAGCAGACGGACGAGTGCAAATTGATGGAAATGGTACATACAAAGGATGAAATGAGCAGTTCAATTGACAGTTCAGGCACTGTTTGGGAGACGTAACATGGTATTTCACTTGTTCAATGATCGGAACTTCCAATCTTTGGAGCATACTACTCAGGCGCTAGCAGATGCATGGTGTTTGCTATCCAGATCTAGGATGAACCTTCTTGCCGAATTGTCTTCAAGCTGTAGTATCTTCTTCCAATGTGCAGATCAGAAGTTCTTGCTCTGGTGCGGAGTGCTATTAGCTGACGTCTCTATCTAGACCTAAGTTCACCTCGAGTATTATAAGGTTGCAAACTCACATGTAGTTTCATTCCAAGCAACGTCTAAGACAGGTAAGCCGAATCGCAACACAACTCATGGTATACATGTGGATGTATAAAATACACTTTTCGGATATTTGAATAGTCGAGAGGCGACATGCCGGCTTTGCACGCGCAAATTTCGTCCAAGAGACGGCAGCGGCACAGGCCATCTTGGACGAATGCACGCGTCTTGGCGGAAGGCACGAACATGCTGTGTCCTTGGCATCACCAGCTCGCTAACGAAGCGACGTGTCGTTTTGCAGGTAGCCCTTAGTCTACGTCAATGGTATCAACAGGTCGAATTGATGATATGCTGAACGAAGTCGTGAAGGCACTTCGGAATCAACAGAAGCTAATGTTCTCGAGTGGAAATTCATGATGTAGAGGTTTTGGTGATGGATGGCGCGGATTGCAAAACAGAAAGGATGGATATAAGCCTGAATCCTTTGCGGAATGTTAGTTCTGACTGCAGATCAACAGGCAAAGGACTCAAAAAAGTGGAGCCCGGGTCTTTTCAGCTGAGCAAACACGCGACCTGTAGCGGCTCTAAAGCTACCAAGCAGCGGCATTGGCTCTGTTGATGGAAAAATTACTCCGAGCCATTTGATTCTTCATTGAACCCGCACGTGTTTCACCCACAGAGAAGCGGGTGGAGAAAACATATAAGACAATAAGACATTGCAACTGACCCTGTATCGCTCTGCACCTCTACCACTCTGTTTCGACACCAGATTCTAGTTGCGATATCGATTCAGCTGCCTGTCTCTCGCCTCCTTCCCACTCACAAACGCGAAAATGGCCATCAAATTTACCTATACAAAAACCCTTGCGACTGTGCTGTCGTTGATGGCACTGACAGCTGTACGTTTGCCAGCTCGAGAAGTTACTACATGCCTCTAACCCTCACCAAGGCAATGCCAGCTGGGCTCGATACCTCTGAATTGCCGACGAACGAAACGTTTCACGATGCGCAGTGGGATGTACAAGCCTTCCCGGGTGGCGAAATGCTTCACATGACGGGTACTGTCGAGAAGATCTGGGACCAGCTTCTTGCTATCAACCCCAACTACGTTGAGGATTGGGGCGTCGAAGACCCTACAATCACCACCGAGACTGATACCGATGCTGTAGCTTCCCTTGTGAAGCGTACCGATTTTACTGGTTCCAGACTGGACTGTGGGAATAAACCTCGTGCATTCCATCATCACATTGTTAAAGGTATCAAGCATCTTCGCTCCGTCCAGGGCCAACCGAGAAATGGAGCGGGCCCTGGAAACTGCGGAAGAGTCTCTTGCAGCGACCAGAGCGGTATCTACTGGTGCAACGACGTAAGTTCTTGGGCATATATCGTTCATGGGTCAAGACAAAATGCGGTAAACATTCACTGATGCTCTGGCTTCAATATAGGACTACGCCCCAAAGACTTTAGCTAGCTTTGGTTCGATCGCAGACGGCGCGCAATGGATTATAGACAGGTGCTCATGGACTGGCGAAGGTGGAAAGTTTGGTTACACTGGAGGAAGGGTTCATCACCACACTAGTTGGAATGTTTGGGTCAAGCAGGATAACTGCTAGAAACATCAGTCACAATCGGATCCAAGTTCCGTAGATGTCGGCTATGCACGGGATCGAGGACAAAGTACCCACACATGCTGTGCGGTCACTGGATTTGTCAGTGTGGATATACATGCCAAACGGATTGGAAAAAATGGAGTCTGGATCGTTTGATTGACTCAATCGAAAATGATTATTTTGCGTGTTCCTTGAATGTCGGATTAATCAAGTTGTCTGTCAGAACACCGTCTAGTGATCAACCTGCTAATGTCGCACTCCGGCAGCAGGCTGCGTTCTCGTGGCACAATATGTGCTAACGAGCAGTCTCGCCCGAACAAACTTTTTTGGACGCGACTCGTTAGCAATCTAGTGCCCAGGTTGACCCACTTTTTTAGTCACAAAAGAAGGACAACTGGCCACTTGCCCACTTCGACGGCGGCCGACTAGGGCTGGACAACAATGTGGGGGTGAGGGGATATACATAACTAGTTTCTTGCTTCCATTTGAATATCACAGAGGCGCAACATTTTCATTTATTGACTCAACATTTTTTTCCCAAAGGTTTTCTAGCCATGAACGGTACTCCAAAACTTTATCCTACTCTCGATGGCGATCATGGTAAATCGACACCAGGGGCATTTTTCAAGGAGCTCTTTCGCAACAAAAATTCGAAATCGGAATCGCGACTAGCAACCACACAAGCCCAGCGAGCTTACGAGCCGTCTACCGCAACGTCTGTTACATGCAGCTTAGCAGAAACTGAAGTAAGCGCACCACAATAAAGATTCATAACGGAGTAGCATCCTGTCAGTCTGACACCTTTCCATAGAAAAACGATGTGCCAGATGTGAAGCGCAAGTCGGGCTGATGTTTTCTCGATGGAAACAGATCTTCTTTAGACGCATCTCCTAAAGACAGATATCATTCGATGTCACAGTCGTTCATTCAAATAGTATAGACTATGTCAGATCAAGCGGTGCATAGTGATGATATTGTGGACAAATTGCTTACTCTTTCCTACTTCCTCAGAGGGAGGCTGATTTGAAGTACATGTTGCACACAAAGGTTGACTCTTGTTGACATGAACTTGTGGGTTGATTTTTAGTTGTTCTAGTATTGGCGTGTAGGCCGGAAGACCGGACTTTGTATCTAGTGTCATGGCATGCTGGTCCTGCGATCTGTAACTTGGATCCCCGAAGTGCCTCGGCCTGCAACAATCGTCGCTAGTTTTCGAAGAAGCCTTTGTCCGCACGATGTGATTGAGTCTAACCCACTCAAAATTTGTCACTTCGTTCGCAGCTTATGATTGTTATTATATGTTTCACAGAATTTGAGCTACGTCTTTCGCGCTGACATATCAAATCTAGCGATGGGCCTCAAGATGCGTCCCGTCTATGCGATAAGCATGAGATCTACTGTGCATATCTTCCAAACAACCAGCTCTGTGCAACAAACGGCGCCAGCACAGTGCACCGCAACACTGGTATGAATCCTTATGTCGCAAAGACTCGGGAGAGAAATCTTAAGCCGTCTTGGAAGCAGTCTTGGAAGCACTCTCGAAAACACTCTCGAAAACACTCTCTAAAACACTCTCGAAAACACTCTCGAAAACACTCCTCGAAACACTCCTAAAAATATCCCTGATACACCACCCTGATAAGCTTACACAATTGTAAAAGCCATCTGCAATCGTCTTATACGTCAGCGATCGCGTACTATGCTTTGACTGGCGAACATGCCTCTCGTAGTAAGTTGGATTCCAGTGATACGATGTCAGCGTTCTCCATTGCCCGTCGTGCGACACATGTACATAGCTTGCTATTAGAATATTTCCCATAGCGGGTGAATTGCCGAGCGAGATGATTGCTTTCTCTGTGAGGATCTTCCTGACTAAGTATTGCCATACCTCAGGCACGCTTGACACAATATCGTCGTATTCTCTCCGCGCGTAGTAAATTTATCCTGGTGTACCGTACCACTCAGTGGATGCAACGCTCACAAATTCGATGATTGCCGGCGGTCTGCGACCACCTAACGTCGTAAAAACGCTCGTTGTCGCCAGGGTCACACCTACGCCTACCCAACAATTCTTGGATGTAAAGGTCAATGTTGTGGCTATGATCTATAAAACCGCTCAACAGCAATCAAGGTACAGATTTCAGTAAAGCATAGACAGGATCGACAGAGCACCGCTTCCGACCGATCCTAAGGATACGGGCCATCATCATTTGCGAGCTAAGCTGGAGAGAACGTCCTAAAACATAGCCTCCATATGTCGTTTCCAGACAAAAGCACAGACTCTACGTCAAACTGTGTCACGGCAATCCAGCGTGACACACGAGGGTCTAGAATGTGCAAAATCTGTATGCTTCATGAGTTTGCAGCCTGCTCTCCATGATTATGCTGAACAATCGATTAACGCTCTCTGTCCCTCCCACGTCGTGTCCGTTCTAACCTTTGCTGGCATTACCATCGCCCGCCTCTTCAGAGTGAGCCATGCTCTCCTGATCAGTTGTGGACGGTGTCCCACTGTCGAGTCTTTTCTTCCTTTCCCATACGTCGAACAGCGCTGCGCAGCGTCTTCTCAATGCGTTTCCTTGTTCTCCAGGAATGGAAGAAAGGTCTCCTACCTTCTTTAGTGCCTTGTAGATCTTGGTCTCATGCATGAGGTCCCATTCTAAATCCGGACAAAGCTCGAGCGATGTAAGAAGTTCGCCCGCAGCAGACACTTCCAACTCTGACGGATCAGAAGTTTTTTGAAGAAACATCCTCTGCAGCTTATAACGGGCGTGCAGCAACTGCATTTCTCTCTTTTCTACCGCGAGCCCCTCATCTGAAGTCGACAATGGCTGGGGCGTCCGGAGATCGCGAGGAACGATCGCATGTTTGTTGGGCAAGTATGCTTTGGATGGCATTTCCTTTCCGGATCCCAACGTCACTGGTTCCCCAGCAACTTTTGCCCTCTTTGGCGGCTGCGGCGTGTAAGCATACGGGCCTTCGACGATGACTGCCACAAGCTTACCTGATCAAATTTTCTTGTGCCATTGTAGGTACGCTTTCCAGGAACGCTAGACCTCCCTCCAGCACCAACCGCGTCGACATTCTCACCATTAATTCTGGGCGCTTCTGCGGCTACTGTCGTAGAATCCGCTCTCGGTGCTGCACCGACTCCTGCCGCTGCCTCAGTGTGTGATCCAGAGTTTCCTGCGCGTTTTGGCTCAGCATTCGCATGAACGTCCGACTCAGTACCTGCATCAGGCGCTGGTTCAGTCTCCGCCTCAGTCGCTAGTTCGACATTCGTTACAGCGTCTGTATCAGTGTCCGCCTCGGTCTCTGCTGCTGACTCTGCTCTCAATTTGCCGTCTGCTTCGCCATCTGCTAAGGTGTCCTCGTCAGTGTCGGGTTCGGCGATTACTCGAGTATTTCCTATGCCATCAACGTCAACAATTGCCCAAAAGCCAGATCGAACGTCCGTCGTCTCTGTCTCGATGTCTGATCTAGCATGTACCGCATCGTCAGTCTTAGCAACTGCTTCAGTATTTGCTGTGGTATCTGCGATGCCTTGTTCGTCCACATCCGTCTCGGCGTCTGCTTCGCTATCTGCCTGAACACTGGCGGTCGAGTCTTTCTTTTCGTCTACATCAACGTCGGCTCCAGAAATTAGTTTCCCATCTTGCACGGCGCTTGGCCTTGACTCTGGCATTGGCCCTGGCGATGGCTCCGATCTCGTTGGCGTTCCCGTGGTTGCGCTTTGCTCTTTTAATCCTAGCTCTTTTGTTGTGTTGCCATCCTGAACTTCCACTTGCTCTTGCTCAGAAGCGCCTCTCAGCGGACTTGGCTGTACTGGGGAGTGTACATCCATAGGAGATCTCTCAGCAAGTGTCACTTCTTGCAGCAACCGCTCAGACGATCGACCGCTTTCCGTCTCGAAAGAGACCAATTCGAGGCGCTAGCAATGGTTAGTACGCACTGTGTGTGATGGGGGTGGTAGAATCACTCACTTCCAGATTCTCGCACGAGTGGGAGGAAACATGATAACGATCGAGCGAGAACTTGGCACCTACGCTATTCTCCGTCGGGATACGTCCACACTCCTCTGGCTCAATGACCCCGCCGCCGATGCTTTCCTTGTCCACTACCTGGCAGTCGTCCGTACAAACGACGCGTTGTGGGCCACCATCCCATCCAGCTTCCGTTATCTTTCCCCAAAGCAGAGCAACGGCGGAACTGCCACTTTTGTATCGCAGTATCGCGACTACTAGCGCCAGATTGTTGTCCACTTCTCCATCCTCCGTAACGTATTGCACCCACACCCAGCCTCCTACTCGAATAACGCTCTCCGGCTCTCTCGAAGTGTTCACTAGTACCCTTATCATTAGAGCGATCATACGAGCGAGATGGTGTGATACTCACGCTCTAAGCTCTCTACTAGCTCGGATATTTCCTGTGGCTTCCGTGCGCAATGGTACAGTTGATCACCGCGTGCGGTTCGTAATGTGAATGTCGTTTGAGCTCGCTGTTGGCGTGCCCGTTTTCTCATCTTTATGGCGCAGCGAGCGCGACAAAAAGCGCGACCATGCAATGTGTGGTGGAGAATGCGTGACGAGCGGGGTCCGAGGGATGGTGGTCAGCGCGAGAGGCATGTCTCTGGAACACGCGACTGGAAGTGATAGCTTGCGCTCGAGCCGCCTCGAAGCGGGTCTGTTCCGCTCTCGGCAGGGTGAAGACTGTCCTCGAATCAGCCGGTGATGAACTCCTCGAAGGCACGTGGTTTGAAGATTGCCCCTCCTCGTTGAGTGGATTCAATAACAGATATGGCCCTAAAGACAAGCTGGAGATGTCCGTGGTGCAATGTCATCATTGCTGACAAAAAGAACAAATCCCGACATCTTGACAAGGTTCATGGACAGGAGCGGAGATCGCGCGGCCGTCCAAGGAAAGCCATTGCGTGTCATACAGAGACCAACTATCAAAACGAGGTTTCACAGCGCGCGTCACACGATCAACTATGCGAGCTACAGCCGCATGACAACCAGATTTTGCATGCCAGACTTCCCTTGAACGAATGGTATACACATCAGCCATGGTACCAGGAGATTCATGGTAAACAGTACCACTGGAATCGAGATTCATTCTTGGAGAAGCTTCTAGAGCTTCCGCGTCTTGAGGACGAGGATGCGTCGAGCGAGTATGCACTTGTTAGTATCATCAAAGCAAGTGACCTCCCCTCGAAAAATGAGGCGGATGCATTACGTGCTCTTCGAGATCGTGAGTAGGCTACTTTGATTGTGTCTGGAATATGTCTAATTGGCAAATTAATAGACCGTTCCGACCTCAAATTGTACAGCATTGGTCAGTCCGACAATGCAGAAATGAACGAGAAATATCCTGAAGAGTTTTACGACACTCTACTGTTCAATCTGTCCGCTCCGCCTCGATTCGTCAATCCTCGATATGCAAAAGTACAACTTGACCGGTCTGAATTCGACTTTTCTCGAGCCCACATTGATCGAGACTTTCTGTACCATCCGCAACAGGCCGAGCTGTTCGCAAGTCCGGCAGGGTCATGGTCGGACGTCCATCTTGGTATTCATTTTCAATGAACGAAAAACATCCGTGCAAACTTGCGGCTGATGTACAATAGATCACTTTCTGGCCGGTCTAGCAATGCCTGTGGGTGACACGGTGAAGCTCTTTGTTTGCTGGCCCCCTACCGAGCATAATCTAAAGCTTCTAGACGACGAGCTCCCAGGACCAGAGCGTCTGAGCCGCATCATCGATCAACTTGGGGGAGGTCGATGCGTGGTCGTATGTCGGAACAACCCGCTGTACTTGAGCAGTGGTTGTATCCATGCCGTTGTGACTTTGAGAGGTGGCTTTATGTACGCCGGGAATTTCATGACTGCAAACAACGGCCCAGCATTCATTCGAGCTCTGCGATTCAGTCCAGCATTTGTCGACCGGTATGACGACGCTGGCCTGCGAGGGCTTTTCGCAAACCTTCTGGAACAAATCGACACTACCCTTGGACGACATTCCTGCTGGCATTCCTTGATCACAGAGCTAATCGATTCATGGCCGATCGTCCAAAGAATCGGTCGAAAGACAGAAAAGAAACGCCTAGCAGAGCGACTTCTCAGGCTTCCGAAAGAAAGCCAGTGGCAGCAGGTTTGTGCTGAGTTTTCCGATACAGATATGGCGATGCTAGACGATATTGTCAGGGCACAATTGAATCGAGGTGTGCGAAGCATCCAGAAATCAATTACTTCGAGACCTAGAAGACATACAGATCGCGCGTCATCACCGGTCAGAATATGAATTCTGGTCATCGGCAGTTGGAATAATTGCAGTAGTCCTTGGTGTAAAGACGAGAAGGAATGCTCTTCTGTACACGGTGGAAGAATGTCTCTCCACCAAAAGGTCACAGACGCCAGACTGTATTGGAGACTTTATTGAAGCCTGAACTGAAGACTTGATTGAAGACTGTATTGAAGGTTGGAGAGTTTTCACGGGAGTGTCTACGGGAGGGTTTACGGGAGTGTTGACGAGAGTGTTTACGGCAGGGTTTAGGGAGGGTTTTCGATAACGTTGTGGTCTTCGGTCGAACAGCCAGCTATACTTATTTTCCTTCAAACCACTCAATCAAGTCATCAAGTCAAAAAGGTAGGCAAGTCGGGCCCGAAATCATTCGACTTGGTTCAATCAAATGGGCTGACTGCCCAGCCCGATAAGCTGGATGAGCTTAAGATCAGGGTGTGTTGCCAGCGCAAAGTTCTCGGGTCGCGACGCGTGCTTCCGCAAGCAAGGCCACCAATACGGGATTGACGATGTGATTGGTCAATAAGAGTTCCAATTCAGGAATCCATTGGCTATAGCAGCGAGATGCGCTTGCAAGTTATGCGGAGCGATCGCAGCACCGCAAGGCCGACAGACAACAACACCATGATCGGGCAGATGTACCAATATATCCATGCTTGTGAACTTTGCTGCTGTTACGAGATCGCAAGATTCCCTCGATATGTGGTTCTTCGATTCTTGGTATAGAAACGTCCATATCTTTCCGACACGTTGTAATGCACGGATTTCTCTGATCACAGCATTGGCAATTTACTCCTTGCAATGCGCCCAGGAAAAGCAAGGGTAAGGGTTAACCGGGGTGTATACGCGAGATTAAAGGCTGGATAGCACCAGCCTTTGATTGGTCTACCAGAGAAACCGGAGGCGATTTGTGTAATGGTCGACCCAACAGGGTGCGACTATCTTTCCGTACGACGGAGAAGTCAGCTGATCGATAGCTGATTAACCCCGCTTTGCACTTTGTCTCATAAGCGCAGCGTATCCGCTGCGCAAGGAAAGCGGCAGCTTTCAGTCTTTGTGTCTGCTTCCTTCTTGGTAGGAAGCAAGATCTACTATACGCTGCCTACAACCCTGATAGTCGTATAAACTTTTGAACATTTACGATATCGAACATTACAAGATAAGAGTCCCTTAGTCGGTAGATATCTATAGAGAATTCTCTTTTACTTAAAAGGGATTTAATAATTAGCAGAACTTTAGTAATAATAAAATAGTATATCTTAGAATATATAGATAGGAAGCTCTATCTTTCTTATCGTCTTACTATTACTAGACGTAAGTCCGATCCTCTATCGCTATTATCTAGTCTAACTTATAAAACGTCGCGATAAACTATAATAATAGCATAACGGAATAGTAAAACAGTAGGAAGTAGTAGTATTACAATATAGATTTCGGAGATAACTACTTGTAGAAGCTATAGTAGAACTAAAAGATATAGTAAGCCGGGCTTTAAGAAAACTAATAGAAGAGGATTATCTAAATATCTCTTTAGTAAAGATAAGGAAAGTAAAGAGTATATCTAGCGACTTAAGGAAGTAAAGAATCGATTCTCTACTAGATATAACTAATATATCTTATAAGTAAGATTTAGTATCCGGATCTTAGCTCTATTACCTATAGGAAGAAAGGCCAGTATCCGGAATTGCGAGTAAGTATAAGCCCGATCTCTTATAAATCGAGCTAACCTTTTTATAATATCAAGAAAGCCTAGTAATATATCTTTATTTAATTCCTGATCACCTATGCTCATACAAATTGTAATGTTCGATGTCGTAAATGTTCAAAAGTATATACGACTATCAGGGTTGTAGGCAGCGTATAGTAGATCTTGCTTCCTACCAAGAAGGAAGCAGACACAAAGACTGAAAGCTGCCGCTTTCCTTGCGCAGCGGATACGCTGCGCTTATGAGACAAAGTGCAAAGCGGGGTTAATCAGCTATCGATCAGCTGACTTCTCCGTCGTACGGAAAGATAGTCGCACCCTGTTGGGTCGACCATTACATATCTAGTCTAAAGTATTTGTTAATGTATATAATAGCGTTCGTATAGATTCGTACTATAGTATAAAGACTACTCTTCTAGCCTCTATATTCCGGATCTTTACTATATTCGTAGTATAATCTCCGCTATAGTAGTTATTATCTATATAAATAACTAGTATATCCTCCTATTGTTGTTTATTAATAGAGTCGAGTCTTAGACCTTTATCCTCCTCGATAATAGTTCGAAACTCTTTCTAGTCGTTCAAAGGTTCTAGTAGTATATAATATTCTTATAGTCTAACTTACTTATTTCTACTTAAAACGCTCTATTTAGCTCGCTACTCGAGGGATACTCTATAAACGCTAGCTAACTATCTTATAGAGCTCTATATCTAACGTAGCTCGTATTAAGCCGATTATAAGGCTATACTTCTTTTATCCGGATTATATCTAAACTCTACTACGCTTACTATAAGATGTAAAAGCTAATTAATATCTGGCTCTATCTATTTACTTCGATTTGTTTTATTATTAGGTTTCTACCTCCTACAGTGCCGGAGGGCGCAGAGAGAGTGAGAATTTGTCTGCATGCAGGTAACACGGTGAAGGAGGTTGAAGGTTTAATCCGTGTCGTGGAGGCTTCGGCATGCGACAGAGAGCAGGCTGAGTGGGCGCGGGATGAGGTTACAAGAGTTGAGAGGGCACGGCTGTAGTCAACTACTGTACCGATTGCAAGGATCGGATTACAGTCAGGTAGGGCACGGTTTGCTTTCTTTGGTTCAATTCGATGGCTCTCAGATCTGGCTCAGCACCAACATCTTGGTTTGTTTCGCTATTGAACGGCCAACGCGAACAGGCTTTAGCCTGCAGAAAGCCGTTGCCGATCCAGAACAAACCGAGCCCGTCATGTAGTGCTCGCCAGTTTGAAGGGTCAGGAAGATTGACCGTCACATTACTGCGTCGTGCTACACAGACTTTCACTTCGCCAGCCCTTTGAGAAGCTGCTAGCACACATGGAGCGTCTCTGAAGTGAAAACTGCAGGCCGCCGTGCTTGTGGGCCGCCGTGTCGGGAAGTATGACCATATCTTGCACTCCACGCTAGCATATAGTTTAAGGGTCACACGTAGACCTACCACGCAAAGAGGCTTGAAGCGGAAAGTCCAAACATCTCAGCTTGCCTTTATGTCGAATGACTGCCATGCTCGCGGGCGACACGCAGAAGTGTGGCTGAGGTCTGGCCTGAATCCTAAGGAGATAGAATTTCTTGCGGCTTTGCAGATCTGGGGATCATCTGATCTGATACAGTAGGGGACCTTCCGATATAGGTATAGTATGGCTGCATGCGTAGCGCGCTCCACGTTATACTCTGAGACAACTTGGCAATCTTAAATCCGCGCTGTCGGGACCTACATCTACGTCTTCCTGATCCTCTCGAACTACAGATACCGTGCTAGCAGTCAACTTCACCGCGAAACAGCGACTTCGTATGCTCAGTAGCAGTCCTGGGAAAGCAATGCCCGTTACTCAGAAGTGTGCTCCTCACGTATAACATATCAGTCCCAGTAGTCCACTCTCACCTTGATAAGCTCACCACACCCTACGTCTCGCAAAGTATCAGCAAAGCTAACTTGGTAGCTACCTTAACAGCTTACAAATCACCATAGCCTGGAGCGCCTAAGGTCGTTGGCCCGCGTGGAGCTCTTTTCAGCCAGAGCGGCAGGACGTAAGCCTTCGACTTGTAGCGCAACGCTACACATGGCATCACTGGAGGCTGCTTTGGTAGCTTTGGAGCTCAACTCAGAGGTCTGAAGTTGTCGTCGGCCCGACGACTGAGCTCGCGCAAGCCATGTCACGAGTTGGCAAGCCTTGAACCTCACATCGATGCCACGTGGGACTGGCTTGCCAGCTCTCCAACGGGCCTACCGTTTGGTTCAGCTCAGACAAGGACAGTTCTCCACGCCAGGCCAGCGCCCCTCAAGCCTCTATCGTGTAAAGGAACGCATTCCAGACCTTTTCATCAGGTGAGACTGTGTGGTAATGCAGTCCAGAAGTGTGAGGCTATATTCAGCCCAGAATTCAACCTATTGACACCGAATTGTATAACAACACTGCTGAAGTCCACACAGTTTGCTGTCCCACGCCCGCGCGCTGACCTGGACGTTGTTCGCGACAGTGTTGGTCCGCATCGAACATGTTGTTCCATATCATTTTCCTCTGCCTCCTCGAGGTAGGCCTCGCTGTGGTCCCTCGTGCGCCAGCCCCTGCTGCAGCTCCGGCAGATGCTTGCAAGACTGGACTCTACGCGAAGCTGTCTCCGTTGGCCTCTTATGCTCCGGCACAGACTTTCTGTGCGGAGAAGTATCCGAAGACGACCACGGTCACTCTACCAGCAGTAAAGGTCGTGAAGAGAGTTGCTGCCACAACAAAAGCAACGTCGACTACCAAAACCACTACCAAAACCACTACCAAGTCCACCACCAAAACCACTACCACAAAGCCGCCATCGACTACCCAAACCACGACGGCCAAGACGACAACGTCTGCCCAGTGCAAGGGCGACGCTCTTGCGTGTCTGTTCTCGTCGGTCGTCGGCGAAGGTGCAAAGACTGTGAGTTTCACTACTTTGGCTTGGGAGCTCTATGACTGCAGTGCCTTGTAAGACTATCACCGCGTTTGCTGACCTCGTTTGAAGTTCTGCTCATGCTATGGGCCTACCAAAACAGTGACAGAGTACTCGTCGACTACAAGGTGAGATAATCTCTAGATGTTGCAAAACGAATGGAACCAGAAGCTGAACTGCTCTAACAGCACGACTACTACCACAACCACGACTACTCCTACTACTACTACTACTACTACTACTACCACAACCACGACTACTCCCACTACTACTACGACTACGACTACGACTACGTAAGTATTTTCTCGCACTATGCTGAAGCGAATTACTACTTACTATTTACAGTACGACTACAACTCCTACCACAACTACTACAACGTAAGATTTACCTTATCACACCAGACAGCTGACAGCTTCTGAGACTGACTATCTACAGCACAACCACTACTGAGCCTCCGACTACTACTACCACAACGTGAGACACCTTTGCTTTACGAGACTATCATCTATGTAAAATACTGACGATGCTCAGAACAACAACCACAACCACAACCACAACTACGACGACCACGGCACCTCCCCAACCAACGACCTGCAACCAAGCTCAAAACGCGGTCTGTGACAATGGCAACTGTATTTGTGCAGTTTCCTTTACAGACCGTACTCAGAGCTTGTGTATCAGTTCACTTTATTGTGATAAGATCTGCAACGTAGACTCGGATTGTAAGAGCGGGTACCGCTGCGCCTACGACGAGTTTGGCATTTGCGGAGGAGGTAATGGCCCATACTGTCTCGGCCAGGAGGGCGGCGAGTGCCCCAACGGACTCTCTGCTCTCCGTAGGCGTGCGAAGCGAGGGCTACACAGGGGTTCGTAGTTGTTGAGTAGTGTGATAGTGCTAGTGTGAAGATTGGATTAATGATTATAGTTTATCGCTACCTGTCCTGCTTCGTTAGGATGCAACGCTCTTGTTGTTTAGTATCACAGATGCGGGTATACCAACGTTTGACGAAATGTAAAGGTGCACCGACTGCAAGAGCCTTGCTCAGCGGCGCGCCTGCTTGCTGATAAAGCTGGTGCACACTTTGATAGAGGAGTATTGCATATGAGCTGACTTCGTCAAGTGTGGCTTCTTCGGTAAGCACTTTCCGCGCTCGGAGCAAGTCGCCGTGTGGGGAAATCCGAAGTCCTAGGTCATGTGACTTGACCTCTTTCAAAAATGAACAAGGATTGCCACCCTTGAATAATACTGCTGCCTTGATTGTTATTATGAGGGCATTGGTTGATTGATTATGTAAGACCAATCTGTGCCTTGATTGTTAGAGTGATTGATTGTGCCGACACCTGCTCTCGCAGTGGCAGAACATAGACGATGTAGTCCAGAAGTAGCTCAGCGATCGGGTTGGCGAGGAAGCGGACGTTCTCTTTGCAGTTGGCTGTCTGTTGCTCGGAACATCCACATAGCCATGCTTCCAGTGAGGAGACTTCGCGGACGGTCTACTAGCAACGCCGTTGACAATCATGGTAACAACAGGAGCACATATCTCACGCTTAAGCACGCGGCGTGTATAATGCTCTCTCGATCTCTTCTCAGGACTAAGATTGATCCTCCAGCGTGCTGGGCTCCATGTCTGGATTTCTGAGATCGACATGTCACCCTCTCCTAAATCCAGGCTGGTTATCTCCATACTCGTAAAAGCCTCGTATGCAGCATGCGGACCCATACATGTTTGGGCTATCTCCAATAGATCATCGTATGAGTGGAACGAACGCAGTGTTGTGCAGGTTCCATCGTCGATCACCGACTCATCCACGCCTATCGCGCAGAGACGCACCCCTGTCACGTCTCCATTGGGTCGGCGAAGGTGTCCTGGATGCCAATCACGGCGACGTGATCGTTTCACACTCTGAGGTCGTGTCATGGAAGAACGTAGAGTAGTCGTCGGATCGCTTGGGGCTATTGAAGGAGAGCTCGTCGCAAAACCCGATCGACGCAGAAGCTGACTCTTCATGGTCCGACGGGTTAACATGCTGGCTCAAGTGCGTGTAGTGGTATGAGTACTCGATAAACAGCTCCCTAGCAATTCATTCTTGTTTTCCTTGGTCTTCTTCTTCCTCTCGCAACCTCTTCTCCTCATCAAGCCGAAGCTTACGCAGGTCAGTACCGTTGACCCTCTCGGCTAAGAGAAGAGCACGATCTTCCACCGCTTTCACAGAGCATGCAAAGACATCATACCCAGCGTCCGACCATCGTCGGCCAGATAGATCTGGGCTCACATCTGCGACAGACTCAGAAACGCTGAGACCAATCCTGCTACGGCCAAGGATCGCTTCGACAAACGCATCGACCCCATGGATGCGTAGAGTCTGTGTAGTCACGTCGTCGACAGTGTAGGTGATAGTCATCAAGTCTTCGCTAGCAGAACGGTCCCATTTGGCAATGCTGTTGGCCATCATGATGCGGCCCTCACCACAAGGATCGCTTCTCGCGGCGGAAGTCAGAGCCTGATCACCATATTCGATCGAGTCAGACATGTAGTCGATATGAAAATGGTTCGGCGATGCCGCGGTGAAGACGAGGATCGATGGTCGATAGAACGCCTCCTCGCAGCCGAGGTGTACGTTTGACTTCGGAAGCCCGACAAAGGTCTGTACACCATTCTTAGCGGTAAATGAAACGAGGTTTGTACCTCCACGGAAGACGCCACCCCGGTCCCTGTGATGTGCTCCGAAAGTGTCGGGAGCTTCCTGTTGATAGACCCAGTCGCACCAACCGTTGAGCAGATGGCACTTGAGTACTCGAAGAGGTTTAAAGTCGTAGATGAAGTGGAGGTAGTGCGTTGGCCACTCGTTGTAGTATGATGCATCGAGCCCCGTGGGAGCATGCCCTGCAGTGGATTCCGCGTACACAAAGGGCATCCAATTCTTCTCCGTTTGCGATGCGCGGCCGCCTGGAGTCTGCAGCATTGTTGTTACGTTGGAAAAAGGCCGCGTGATATGCATGGCACGATACAAGTTCTCGACGTCATAGAGCATATTGAAAACGATGACAGGTTCGGCGTCTGGGTGATCCTCAATGATGATCCGAGGATCTTCAGGGCCATAGAATGCTCCTTCAGCGACATATGGTGCCGAGATGTCCAAAATGCGAGGGAAGCGAATATTCTCGCCTTGCCAGTGAATGTCGTAATCACGAAGTTCCTCCCAGTCTCGAGTGTGGATTTGGGCTCGCAGGAAACTGATGATCGGCCAGTGGCGGACGCCCTTTGTATAGAATGCGACACGAGTAACGGTGAAGAAGACACTGTAGCGTTCGAGCCAGATACTGGATTGAGCCATGCGCAGCCAAGTCTTTTCAATCATGTCGTTGTGAGATAATTGCTTGTCCTGGGTGGAGTAGTCCACCATCGGATGACTTTAGTGATTCGGCAATAGAAAAGATATCATCATCGACATCGTGGTGCTTTTCGGCATACAGCTCTCCAGTGTGCCGCAACGAATCGCATGAGACTTCTCCAGGCTCGCCCATATTGACAAAGCCTTGTACCTCGAAAGATTCAAAACCTTGTGGTGTTGGAGACCTGAAGAAAACGTGATCCTTATCACCTGAAGTCTTGTTCAGGTTGATTTGAGGTGGTGTGTTGGGCTGCCGAATGTCAACAGAGTCAGCCTGCAAGAAAAAACAACCGTACGTACATTGTGCCGCCAGATGATAAACAGCGAACCGAGCATTAAGATGGCGATTATCCTGGCCCACTGTGCCCGGGAACGTCTGGACATTGTGCCTGTCTTAGGATCTTTCACCAGAATATGACCGTTTCTTCTGGACCTGGGACTGCTTTGAACTGAGGCAGATGGATTTCGACCGATTGCTGACCCGCAAGTTCCAAGCTGTACAAGTGCTTATTTTGGCGGTTACGATATTATGTCAGCAACAAGATGGACGCTTACTTCACGGGGTTACTGGTGTCTATCTCTCGACTGGAGCCACCCGTGGAACTTTCAGGCGTTCAGTCCATCATGCGTGCGAAGTGGATGATACAATGCCTGTCTAGGTGCGAAGTGATCGATAACCTGAGCATCTGAAGCTAGATCAGTGAAAGCATCTAGACCAGATGCCCCTCAGGCGTTCTCCAAGCTCAAAGCTGAACTTACACATCCTGAGACGCTGCGCAAGGCTTGGCTGTCTAGACCGCTCGCCAGACCACCACGTGTATCACTGGCATGGTCTGAAAGTCCATTTGTCGAACAAACTGGTATCGGCTAGCGGGTGCTCAAATCCAATAACGTCACTGTAGAAGGCTTCCCCACTTCAAGCACGGACACACTTCAAGCACGCTCGACGCGCTTCACATCAATCAGCTTCGGTGGCACACAACTCACGCAAAACTGACTGGAGCTTGAGGATAATACAGCGCTATGAAGCCCTAGTATCGCTCCATGATTCCGTGGTATTCTCATATCTTGAACCGAGCCGGTCGGCGTACATGGCGGCCACTTGCCGTCATCGCCTGCTGCACCGGCTTCACAACTATCACTTCTTGCGGGATATCTACAGGCTTCTGAGCGGCTACTCTCCTCCTCGAAACATTTCGTAACTGTCCGTTAGTAGCCCTGGATCTGACTTTGACCTGTTTCTGAACCCTCTTGGCCTCTCGCGCTGCCTCAGCTGCGGCCTTCTTCTGAGCCGCAGTAGTCTTGCGAGCAAGAGCAGCTGCAGTACGTTCAACTCGCTTCATTCGCGTTTCTGCTTCCTTCTGAACCTTTTCCTGAGCCCGTTCTTGAGCCCTGACCCTCTTTTCGTCCTGTAACTGCTTTTCTTCTGCCTCTTTATTCGATATGATGTCTCGAGTTCTTCGAATTTTGGAGGGGCTCATGAACAACGTCTCAGAAGAGCCGGACGCCCTCAGCTCGTCTATAACCTTCCGCCTCCTCTTCTTTCGCCCTTCTTCTACGTGTAGAGACTCACTTAAGTGCTTGACTCTCAGATTGGACAACACAAGCTTCGCCGAGAGACCGAGCACCGCGTCACTTAGCCTCTCCAGCGTCTTTTGCGTCTTGTTATCGCTACGTGCCGAGTTGACGTTGAGCATACTTCGGAGCCTCCTCGTCTTCGATGGCGAATTGTATATACTTGGTAAGCTATCGCTTAGTCGGTCAACGCTTCGCTAGGACCTGGTCCTAGCTTCCCAAGCCTCGGGAAAGGACTTGAGCACTTTCTGGGGATCAAGAGGCGAAGTCCCTGTATTCGACCAAGCCGATACTATGTTATCTTTCGTGAAGGCCTTCTCGAAGGCTGGCCAGAAGAGAGAGAAGAAGTCACGTTTGCTGATGCTTGTGTGCCCCTCCGACTTTCTGACAAGGTCGTCAAGCGCCTGGCTGTAGTAGTTGGCCAGTGGAGCAAAGATGCCCACGTCTAGAGGCTGCAGCCTATGTGTGGAGTGAGGCGGGTAGACAACGAGCAAGATTTTATGCTGCTCACACCAGTTCAGGAACTTCATGTTGACGTGTAAGCTATGTCCGTCGACGAACAATAGCCGGTAGGATCGCCTCGCTTTAGACGCCGTCTCCTTCTCGAACAAGCCCGACAGCCAGCTGTAACCAAGCTCGTCGCTTGTCCATCCCTTAGGTGATGATGCAAAGTGGCAGTCGTGTTCGTCCGGCTCGAAGTCGTCGAGCCACGTGTCTTGCAAGTTGCCCGAGATTGCCTTGTAGATCAAAGCTGGCGACAATCGAGTGCCATCTGCGCAAATTGTTGCCACAACCGTGTTCCATTCTCTACTACCATCCTGCCCGGCTCCTACGAGAGTGCCCCGCTCGTACAGCTGTCGTGTGAAAATTCTGCGGGTCTTTTGCAGCCTGCCGATGAGAAAGCCCTTCTCATCCATGTTGTATATATTGTCAGCACTTATCTTGTATTCTTCGATCTTTTGGCCGATAATGGCGAAGTATGCCTCATAGTTACTCCTAGAGTCAGCCCTGTGACGTGCGAGGTCGATGGTGCTGATGTATCGGGCATCAAGCCTGTGCTTGTATCTCGCTACGAAGCGCGAGGACCAGTTCTTTGAAAGCTTTCGTCCGCATAGCTCTTGAGCTATATTGGCCACAATACTGGGCGTAGGTGGCAGACAGCGTTCGCAGAGATGGTGTATATAGTCTACAAGCTCTTCTTCCTGCTTGTCGTTGAGTACCCTTCGCGATTCCGCGCCTTGGGCCGATGAAGAGGTCTTTGCATGGAATCGTCTGCTGAGTGCCGACCTCGTAACGCCATACTTTTTTGCGGTACTCGATATGTTTACAGAGCTAGAGGATCTCAGATCTGCAAGCGCTGCTTCCATTGAGCAAGTATCTGTCGAGATATCGCGCGTGCAAGAGCGCGCGTGACGGTCGCGTCGAGCGTGCTTGAAGTGTGTCCGTGCTTGAAGTGGGGAAGCCTTCTATAAGAATGGGATTACTTAGCCGAGCCCAGCTAGCCACAAAAGCCGCTACAATGCTATGCCTGCGCCTCGTCAGGCGTGTGGCGAGCATGTGGCTGCCCGTGCAGATAGGCATGTCTCTGAAAGTGTCTATAAGATACAAGGTATATAGCGCCTACTGCAATCCGTCACGTTTTTCGGCCGCTACGACTAGGGAATCATGATCGAGACTCACCTCTTATTCGATTCAGCTAGCCACGTAAGAGATCGAGACTACGCCTCGTGGAAAGGAATGTTTCACCGTACACGTAGCCCTATATGTATGCTATGTCTGCATGCGCCTCTCTGTAACCTCGATTATAGCTGATAATCCAGCGCAGAGTGTTGATGCGGTATTCTCTATCGCCCCGTCTGTCCGCCTCATATGGATCTCAGAGCCAAGGCTGCTAGCCGCACTGCCTGGATCGAATCGTCTCCTCCGAATCTGGTCCCTTCCCCTAGCCAATCGAAGAAAGCCTCTGTATCGACAAACGATCGGCCGAATTGCTCTTGTAGCCAGTCTACACCTTCTACACTCTCGAAAACGCCATAACAGAGTGGTAGCACAATATCTTTGAACTCACAGACGCTTGTGCTCTTACCAGCAAGCTCAGCCCGCTGACATATCGACTGTGGATTCAGACACCAGGAACAACTTGCGTACGGCTGCAGCCATTTTCGCCCTCGCTGTTCGTGCCGTTGTCTGGCTTTCTTCCTTTGTTCAAACAACTTGAAGCGCCGTGGGCATACTGAGAATTCGTGATCCCAGTCTTGCCTGACTGCTCTGCAAAATAAGCAGGTAGCCTTCACGCTTGCTAGGTCGAGACGGTACTGCGCTAGTTCTGTGTGGGCCCGAAGCCGCTCTTGCTGGATGAGCTGAAGCCCTGTGCGTGCGGTATCCTGCTCGACCTTCTCGACTGGGTCTATCACGTCTTGGTGAGCCACCCCACATACATCGCACGGCACGTCTTCTGGCATGCACCATCTTCGATCCTGGGCAGCATCCAAATAATCACTCAAAGACGTCCGGTAGCATTGCTTGCCTTGTAGGTATTGGTGCGCCGCTTGCTTATCCCGTCGCTTTTGAAGTGTCAGATCGTCCCTGTAATTGGCCACCGTATGTAGATTGACTGGTGGATTGTCTGTCGCCTGAGGTTCCCAGGTCGCTGGCAGTAACACCATCTCAAACGCACGCTTCCCATCCCGCCCTGCCCGACCAGACTCTTGGGCGAAGATCACTAGAGACTCGGGCTCGTCTACGTTCATGACAAGTCGAATGTGAGGATAGTCGAAGCCTTCGGCAAGAGCTGTGGTTGCCACGATAAAAGGCGTGTTGGGAGCCTGGGTCCAGCAATCGAGTATTTGCTTCTTCTCGACCGGTGTTCCACTCTCTGCAGTGTACGAGCTGCAACCAAGTAGCTCTGCCAGATTATCCGCATCCTTGCATGTCCGAACATACAGGATGATCTTGTCGTAGGCGTGGTCGAAGAAGCCTGAGTCGGTCCATGCCTCTTTGGCCTCGGCTGCGGCCTGCTTGAGGAAGCTTACGTCGTCTAGCGGCCGCTTCCGTGAAGGCAGAGAGCAGGGAGTGAATCCTAAAAACTGATGCCATTCTTGACTGACTCGGCGATACTCCGACTTTCTCGCCTCCACATGCCCTGCAGCCTCTTCAAGGCCGCGAGCATACGTCGTACCTGCCGTCCACGACGTGTGAGAGCCCTGCTTGTCCACTCCAGACTCTTCCAAGCCATAGTCGCGCTTGAAGCCACCGCATTTGAGGTGTTTCCGGGAAATTGCGACTGCTAGATGTCGATAAACAGAAATGTTCAGCGCAATGCCAAAAGCCTCCTTCGTCTCAGTTTGTAGTATGCGGCTGAGTCTTGAGCTGTCCCAAGGATCTAAGCTCCCTCGTTTTGCCCATAGGAATGGTGATGGTAGTTCCCTTTCGCGTAGTGCAAGCATCTCCAGCTTCCTACAGAATGGTTGGACAAGCCAGAGATAGTATATGAGTAGCTCACCGACTTCTTTCGGAAGGTAGCGATGGATAATCTTTGTGTTTCCAATGGTACTGTAACCTTTATGATATGTTGTCACTGTACTGACCATACCACCCTCGACAAAAACATTTCGATGGTGGCCGTCCACAGTGTTGACATGTCTTAGACTTAGTACCTCGCTGCCACGCGCTGGTTGGCCTGCAGTCAGATGTATGAGCAGAAGTAGTCGCTCAAGGAATGCATCCGCTAGGAGGAGATAGTCTTGGCAGACTTTCTGGTTCCATGTTGGTTCTGTTACTATGCTTTCTGGATGTATGAATTCCTCTTGAAGCCATGGAGTCTCAAGTACCCTCTTAAGTAGCCACATCTCCCGATCCGGCAGCGCACTTTGCAGGTTCTGAGGATGGCGTAGGAAGCTCCACCCCTTCTGATTCTCGGTTGGGTCGTCAACAACACGATGAATCCAGAACCGAATGTCTAGGTCTTCGCGCTTCTCCTGGGTATGGAGGAGTAGAAGCTTCTCGAGCTGAGCTTGTGCCTTTTCCAGCTGATCGCGAACAAAATTCCGTAGTGCACTCATGTCTAGATGACGTACACCTTTGTAAGAGACTGAGAGTCCATCATCTGACCACGAGATATATCCTAGACATGTCGTTGAATCGCGCACTTTCTTGCCATACACCCGTAGCTGGCTAGCCCAGCTAAATGGCGATCGCACTCCGTTGATCAAAAATCGCACTCGCATTTCGTCAAGAAGGTCGGCAGGCTGTATGCTTGGAACATCTCTTGCGCCTACTACAGCTTTCTGTATCACCAACATCTGTGCTATCTTGATGAAGCCAGATAGAGTAGGTGTGAAGTGGTAAGCCTCCTTGAGGATCCCTTTTATGGGATCAACAGCGATGGCTGCTAGAAACCCTACAACGGCACTCTCGAAGAGGTCACCTTTCAAGTCGTGATCTAGCAAAGAAATACAAAGCTCGAGGCAGTCCATATCAAGATCGTCGCATAGTTGTTCCATAGCAGATGTAGCTTCTGCTCCGATTGTTTCACCGCATGAAGATCGTTGAGCCAATTCTTCGCCCTTGGCAATGACCTTATACAGATTTATTGTTTGTCTGCTCGTAAGCTGATGGCGTAGCAAAACATTCTGGTCTGGCTGTGCTGTTCGATAAACAAAACAAAGAAGTCCCTTCCAGATCTTGGTGTAATGGCGCCATGTCGACTTTTGTAGCTTCACCAATAGCGGGCGGTCAGTAGCACTTGGTCGCTGTAGAAAGCTGTTGATCCGGACTTGATCAAAAACGTTGATGCTGTCGTTACAGACAGATTGGTATGCATCCTCGACCACACGTTCGAGGCTGTTGCATATAGCAAGCAGTACTGGCTCAGTGGCGGCGTCCGGCTGTCTTACTAATGCGGCAACCTCGAGCAAACAGTGACCGTGTAGGTATGAAAGCCATCGGGTTAATTGCAGCCAAGGAGAAGTCTCCTTTTCACTTGTTTCCTCACTTGCTATGTGGCCTCGCTTTTCCTGATCCCGCTCAATAGTAGCAAGGTCCTGTAGCACTGAAGCAGCTATTGAAGTCGGCTTCGCAGCTCGCTGTTGGGGGTCCCTGGCCTCAAGTCGCCCCTCGGAAAGCACTGTGAAGTAGCTTGTATGGCGCCCTGTGTGGAAAAAGCGCTGGCAACAAACAGGCTTCCATGCATCCGCTTGCTTCTGGAAAGAAATATGAAGTGACGCTGCTGCCCTCGAACCACCTCGTCTCCCAGTCGCGGTCCAGCTGTGTACTGCTCGCCAATGCTTCTTCAGATTGTCCATCGAACGGCAGACAAAAGAACATTTCTCAGGCTCTAGTCGGCATTGCTTCCCATCCTGGAACAGACGTAGACCCTGTACTGGTTGATCGACAGCTTTTGGTAATTCGAATTGTTCGTGCGAGTGGGAGACTCCCTGCCAGGCCTGCAATTCATCGCATATAAGCGCCCTCTCTGCTTTTGGCAACCTGCTATGCTTTTCTCTAAGATGAGTACGAGCATTATCTGGCCAGACACAATAGTGGCAGATCTTGCATAATACGACACGATACTTTGGCAGGCATTTGAAGTAATGGAAAGCGCTAGTCATCTCGTAGGAAGACATGTCAGGGCAGAAAAGAATTGTAGTTGAGATCTGGAAAAAGACTCAAGGTGAAGATGGAGAAAGTGTAGAGCCTTTTCCACTCAGTACCTGGATTTTCTCTACGCGTAAACACCGCGTACTTCGCGCATCGCTCGCGCACCTTTAATTTATCTATTACAGCCTCTGCATGAACACTATAACCGAAGCAGGGCTAGAAAGTGGAAGCGTAGCGAGCGGCAACAACGGACAGCGCCGCTCGGGAGGCTAGGGTAGGAGAGAACTCCAAAACACAAAAACACAGTATAGGACGCGCGCGATAGAGAGACAGATTGCAGGCGTGTTTGAAGAGATATGGGCATATCTTGCACACAAAAGTCGACGAGGCGGACTAGTAGAAACGTTTCGAACGTGTTTCGAGCCGAGAAGAGCATAAAATAGAGTCGAGTCGTTTGAAGAGTCGAGTCGTTTGGCTATACTACTTAGCGCTCTCTGGATCGCCGTCTAGTGTCCTTGGTCCAGTCGATTTGTCGACGCTTCCTAGGCCAGAGGAAGTCGTCAGGGCCAACTTCTAAGACTCGCAGAGAGATCCCCGTTGGCCATCAAAATCCAGCTATCAGCACTTTGCTCTACAAGAGTGCTGCTGTGGACTCTCGTGAAAACGGAGTTATCCTGCCTTCGGAGAGTGGGCGGGCGAAAGGGCTATCGGCGTTACAAGAGATCTCTACGTCGCTCGCCACACGATACGCTGGACGACTGTCAGAGGACAGCCAGCCAGTTCGAAGCTCCAGCAATTCTGACACCGCTCTTTCTGACGAAGACGTGGTGCGAGAGATTCGAAGGCAGGATGCAAACAAGACTTGTGGGATGGATGGTATCCATATGCGTATCATCAAGGCTCTACTGCCCTCTTCTTACCCAGCCGTCCTCTGCCGTCTGTTCAACCTCTGTTTCTCGACAGGTAGCAGTCCCTCGGCATGGAACTCGACCGAGATACATATGGTGACTAAGGATGTCAATCGAACCCGAGACGCAGACAATGTCAGACCCATCACTCTGATATGTATGCACCGCAAATTGTTCGAGAGACTATTGCTGGTACACTGTTTCGATAGAACTGGTTGGGCAAAACTGCACCCCACTCAGGCTGGTTTCCGCGGCGACTATTCAACCTTAACCAACGCTGCTATTGTACACCACCTCCTCTCGACAGCCACTATCCGTTACGCCGCTTTCATCGATCTCGAAAAGGCGTTTGACATGGTCGATCACACTCGTCTTTCTGATCTGCTTGCTTTACGTCGTTGCCCTGATCCTGTTTATTGTCTGGTTCGGAGCTTGACATTTCGAGGACTACGCTCCCGCGTTCTTGTCAACAACCGATCGTCTGGCTGGTTCTCTCGCACTCGTGGTGTCTTGCAAGGATCTCCACTCTCGCCATACCTCTTCAACATCTACATCGATGAGCTGATCTCCGACTTAAACAGAGGTTCGGCAGGCATCCCTCGGTGCCTATTCTACGCCGATGACGGCGTTCTCTTAGCTCGAGACCTCGATAACCTCCGCTCTCTTGCGGACATTCTGACGGAATGGAGCACTCGGGCTGGCATAGCCGTGAACGTCACAAAGTGCGGAATTATCGTCGGCCGTACAGCCTCCTGCGACGGAATCACCGGGTCTATCTGCGTCTCTAGGAGGGCACTGCCAGTTGTTGAGGTCTACAATTACCTTGGCTTCCCCGTCAAATCCCGAGGTATAGATTTTTACGAGTACCTCAGCAAGCGTTTCTCGCAAGCTAACGGTCGTGCCTCCTTCCTACGTCTATACTCTGATGTCTGGGGCCCCTGCCCATCGCTTGCGTATCTACGGCAGGTACCTTGCGCCTATGTTCGAGTATGGTGCGCCACTCGTTTTTGCTTGGGCCTGTCAGAATGAAGCCAATATGAAAGCGTTCCACTCTGGGACCGAAGGTTGGAAAGGCCTTGTTGGCTGGATCCTCGACTGCAGCCCTGATGGTTCTGCGGTTGGTGCTAACCTCTGCGGTGTCCTTGAGCCTGCTGTTCGTTTCCAACATCTGCATACTTCCTTCCAGCATCTGCTATCGCTTAGCTCATTCGAGAGCCCACTTAATGCTTGTCTCGCGTCTCGAGCTCTCTTCTCTCGCGACAATAGTGGCAAACCTTTTCTAGACACCCTACGGGAGGCGCCTGAGTGGACTGCAATTGCATGCGAGGCCACTTCTCTAACCTATTCTCGTCATCTGCTACGCCTTCACCTTCGTCGATCAAGGCGATCTGCAATACTCAGGCAGGAGGAGAACACATGCTAGTCAGAGATTTCAATTTACATCACTCCCTGTGGGGCGTTATATTGCTACCAACGCAGCACACACTTGCAGATGACCCGATCGAAGCTATAACGCATATCAACATGGAACTGATCTTGCCGCAGGGGACTGTGACGTGGAGGTCAGGCAATAGCATGAGCACATTTGACCTGACCTTCGCAACGTCAGGAATCGCAGAGCAGGTACTGTAATGCCAACCGTGTGATCACCCGGGGGGGGGCTCATGCCGAACACCACGGATTTCCTCCCTGATATCATATATAGTAAGAGCCTACATGGACCTGTAAGGGAGCTACACCGAGATAATGGAATATCAAAGCAAATCAAAACCTAGTGGTAAGAACTTCATTGATAAGTCTGACCTTGTGCAACTGAATTCTGGTCCGCAATCCATCCGTCACAGCTGTGCATAAATTTGTTCAGAGACTCTCTGCATTTTGTTCGAGCCACGAGACAGCATCCTCGATACCCGTTCTTGCAGAAGCTGCCAATGCTTTCTCCGAGAGCGAGCGCGAGAAGCCCATCTCGAGAAGCTGCAGCATAAGAGCATCTCTCTTGAGCAGTACCGGTTGGAAGAACCCCGGGTCTGTCCAAGTCATAGCGGCTCCAGATACAGCGGCAGTGAAGGCGTCTTCCACAACCAGACCGTCACCTAGAGCAGCGTAGAATTCACGCGAGAAGTTCAACGCCGAGTCATCGTTGACTTCGCCCTTGAACGCAACGAGATATCCAACAGCGTTGGCGATGTGTTGTCCCTGTAGCTCCGAGAAACAGGCGTTCATCACTGCGGCGCGAAGACCGTACATTCGATTCGCCTCCCCAAGAATACGCCCAAGGACTTCCGGATCAACAATGGTGGCATTCCCGATGGCGTCCACAAAGCACAGTCCGTCACTACTGCCGTGGCCACTGAAATGGATGATGGTAGGACGTCGACGACGAAGGGCTGGATTGAGATTCTCTGGTCGTGCATTTGGCAGGCGATGAATTGTGAATTCTCTCCTGTGGTTGCTGCTTTGTATTGCCTGCTCCATGCGGCTATGTTCTTCGTCTAGCTGGAGTGCAACTTGATCCCGAGGATCAGCAGTGACGAGCAGTATTACAATAGGCTTCTGCAGTTCCAGCAAGAATTCCTCGAGCTTTTCCGGCAAGTGTTGACCGATTTGTGACAATCGCTGGTGCAATTCATCTACTTCGAGGACCTTTCCTCGGTCGTTGATGTCCTCTAGTTGGTGTTTGGCGAGTCTGAAAACAAGGTTCCTCTGTTGTTCTGGATAGGCGTTGGCGCCATCAAGGATAGAGTAGCAGGCAAAAGCCATGGCTATGAGGGCGAACGCGCGGTGGTTACTACTCATTCTGTTCCGTAGAGTCTCCAACACCTCATTTCTGATCATCTGTTGTCCTAACGGATCCTGCTTCTGCGAAGTGAGACGGTATTCGATCCTGCGAGCGCTCAGAGAGCCATTTACTCTGTCTGCAGCGACCGAGATCGCCGCAAGAATCTGTTGCGCTTGGTGATCCAACGTCCACATCTGAGCACCGAGCCATAACCCGAATGAATAGCCAATGTCGAGCGCAACGGCATGTTCGCTGTTGGTGTAGCGAAGCTCTCCAAGTAGTCCGGCCTGCATGTTGGCGGAACTGGTGTCTGAGTACGCTGCCGGACTTGGATCATCGGACGGATTCGACTGCAATGCTTTTTTAGCGGCTGCGATGGCCTTCCGTTCTCCAGTAAGCTCGTATCGCATCAGATTTTCCAAGCAGACATGTCTATCGGGTCATCGAAGATCGGAAACTAGTTGTTTGTTCAATATGATGTCGTGAGGTAGCTTCTCTGGATGTCTGTTGTGGTATCACAGGAGGATCGGATGGCGAGTCTTTGATGTCTAGGCGACAGTGTGATGGCGGCCTCAGGGGCACGTTTTCGGTAACACTAACCGCGCACGAGACAGCTAATGCGGCTGGAAAGACGATCCACTGGCAGACATAGCCCTAAGACGTAGCCTCTCGTGGCATCTGCAGGCGCAAGACTGAGCTAGAGAGCTATCTAACTCCATCTAGTATGGACTACGTATGGACACAATGATTGTGATTGCATACACAGGCTGAGTCCAATCATTAAGCGATCAGGCTGTGGTGGAGTATCTCTCCACCATAAGCTGGCACGCTCCGCTACCCCAAAGTGGCTAAGTCACAAATCCACAAAGCCACGTAGCGGGAGAAGCGGCACTGTACCAGCGGTCTAGGCTCACAGGACGCAGCTTCGAGATACACTGCTGCGTAAGGTCGCGATAGCATACTTGCACCAGATTGATAAGGATAAAAGCGAGATGCCACACTGTACAACGGATAGGGTTGGAGACAGCGCTCGTCCCGTCTAGATCACGGCGTTGAGTGGGGAAGCGGGCACTGGACAAGTTCGGAAACGTCATGCCTCAGACGAATGGGAAGCCATCTCAGCAGCATCGCGCTCCCTGGCTCGTCGCTCGAAGATCTAGTGGCTGTCTGCATCTTGACAAGGGCGTTTAGGCTACAAGGACACAACTTCAATCAAATGATGCATCAATGTATTGTATCAGAAGGGATGTTTCCATGGCAGCGATGATAACTGCAGATGCGCAGTCTGCCAATCACAAAGTTTTCAGGTACATGCGGGGAATCCCGCGTCGGGGTCCCCGGTGGCTGGGTCGTACCTGACACATGACGAGTCTGACTCGCTGTGATTGGTGTCAAGGATGAAGCAGAGCTGCATATGCTAGCTGATATGTATGTGGTCGAGCCGCGTCTTTTCTATATTTATCGATGGGGTCTTTCGCTAAGTATCTGTCGTACCGGCCGGGGACAATCAGGTCCTGCCGCGTTCTCGAGCGCATCGAGACCTTCTGCCTGCATCTCAGTCGCATCGTCACAGCGGAAAAGTCCACGAGGGCGATTACCTACATGCGTGTGACATCGCGTATCGCCAGCAGCCCAAATCTGGTCTGTTGCAGACCAACTATCGTATGGTGGCGCTTGGGAGCCGTCCAATACCTGATGGAACTGGCTCAGCCTTTGTTGCAAGATAGCATCCGACTGGTCAGTCTGCAATCATAGCGGTCGAGATCTACTAGCATAGTAGAGATTCAAGTAGCGTGATCTTCTAGCACCATAGTCCCAGGTTATGACACTCAGTTTTGCTGTGCCTGAGGTAACATTACTTTGACGCGATGCAAAGCAGTGTCTATGTACCCCGAGACTAACCCGAAAGTCCTGCTCATGATTGCATGATCACGAGATTGATACCTGCTTCCCCGTTGTTCGTATAGAAGGTCTTGGTCTCGACTTGGCGGCTTAAGTGTTTGGATCATGCTGCACCAAGGATATTCTATCATCAATCTACTATGGACAATAGATATGCCCATCATGTCTCCCTGTGCGGTCCGTGAGGGCCTACGCGATCGGTGGAGAAAGATGACGCAAATCCTGGGGAACGGCGCGTGGGAATTGCGATACTGGGGTAGCGCGGAAACTGCACCTCGTTGGTAGGCGCCGCAGTCAGACATTGTTCTCCAACACATGCCAGCAGCGCACTTGCTTGCATCGTTTGTACAAGCATGCACATACGTCGTACAATATTGACCGATGGACACCAAGCCTGCGCACGACGTTACGCCTGATACACCACCGGATGACGACGTCTCGCCTGGAGCACGAACCCCTGCTGCGCGCACTCTCCCGCACACTCCGCCCTTCTCGCCATCACAGCAGCGGCCAAAACAGCGGCCGCAGAAGACACCAGATCCTATAATTGAGTGCGTCGAAAGCGTTATCGACCGGCACAGTCGAGGGGAAATACTGGAACCCGATCAGAGGTCTGAAATCGAGCTCTCTCTGTTGCAGTTGGACGATCTTGAGCGCGGTCTGCAAGACGAGAAGCCTTTTCTGTGGCCTGCTTAGGAGACGAGACAGCGTGGGCGTGGAGAGTAGAGCTTCTTGTGGGGGACCTAGAATGCGAGTGCTCTCCAAGAGCGTAAAAACATCTTCGAAGAAGGCACACTTGATAGCCGAGCAGTCGTGACCATGTCAGAGTGCTGCTGCGATACCTACTCACCCCAGCTGCGAATGGTGAACAGCATTTTTGGTGACCTGAAGAGGGTCGCAAGCCTCCTTGACTCGACCGCCAAACACACGATCGGAGGCGTAGATTCGAGGAGTGTCCAATCGTACGCTCAAACCCTCTGACATGTCATTTAATTCACGGCGGTTGAATAGGCGTCGTACGTGACAATCAGGACAAACACAATCCCTTGCACGCGCTTGTGCCACCTGTGTCACGCAAGGTGCGCGGATTTCGGCCATTAAATTCACAGGCGATTGCAATCCTAGCAGCGCGCGCAGTCACTGCCTGATATTGTCCACGTCATGCACAAATCGTCTCTGCTCACAGCGCAAGTTGATCATTTTCGACAAATCTCAGGTGTAAGTCACTGTCATGTCTACTTCACCTGCCCAATATTTGCCAGGCATGAGCCCGTGCGCCAATGTGGACCCTGTCGCGGCTGGCTCGAACAGCTCCGACGCATCAGACACCCGCACGATAACGATTGTTTTTGGCACCATTGGGGCCGTTCTGGCCCTTTAAACCGTGGTGGTTGCTATTCTGCAGTATCGTCTGCAGAAGCAAAGAAGAACAGACGTTGAAACGGATGACGACGGCATCGGGATGAGCTCGCAGCGCCCGGCCACTGAGGAAGGCGCGCTGTTCACCCCACTACCGTGAGCCGGTCTCGTGTCATGTTGCTATCCATCGTAAGTAATTGTCTACTGACTGAGCTCTATAGGCTCTCTGGACCCTTAGAAGCACGCGTTACCCGCGCACAAACGTTTTGACGACGTCCCTGATGATTCGCGAGACTAGCTCCACCAACGGCGAGCTTGTTTTGAAAGAGCATGGCATACACGTGGTGACCGTGACATTGGGAGTTCGTTTGCATGGACGATGGAATATGGCTCTCCGGTATGAAGGTATGAATAAAAGGTCTGGTCCGCAGCGATTCCTTGGGCACGACATGGTGGTCCTGCCGCGTTTTGCTAAGACTTCAGATGCAAAGGCTCGGTCTACCGAACTGCGCGCCTCGACAAGAACAACGATCTATCCTCTCGCACACTTGTGCCGACGAGGTGCTACCCTCTCGTGCAACGCTAAGGTCCACGCAGCTTACCAGGCACATTTGGAGAAACCCTGCTTCGGGGTTTCCGATGTATGAGGTCTGAAGCCACCACGTGATGAATTTGAAACATGATGATCGATGTCAAGGGAAGTAGAGCTGTTGATGCTCCCTGTAGTACCTGTAGCCAAGCTTCGAAGATGAAATCTTGTGCTTCCAGATGCCTGATGCTGGTAGATGTGTTGCTTTTCGAATTGACCGCCGTGCCATCGAGGCAGTGCGCATACGTCATGTCTTGTGTTCGAGCGCAGCAAGGCGTTCTACTCATGTCTCAGTCGTTGATCGAAGCAAAAATATCGACAAAGTCGTTTGCGCATTCTTGAATGATTATGGAGTACAATGTCGAATCCAATGGAGTGCAATCGACCCGATAACGACACCAACCAGCGGTGGAAGTGAGCTCATGACTCGAAGATGCCAATGTCACTCCATTCACAAATCTTGACCGAGCGAAGCCATACCGTGCCTTGTCATCACCATTAGGCGCCCTTGAACGTAGTGGAAGATGTGTAGACCTTCTTCAATATCCTGTGAACCGAGCTGTCTCTTCCACTCCTCGAGCAGCGACGTCTCAACCCGTTCGACACTGATTGCGTCTCTTGGTACGTTCCTCCGGGACATCAGTACCATCTCTCTGATGTAGTGGTCCGTATACTCATCGTCAACGTTAGACACTGGCCTGACACACAGTGACTCAGGTCTTTCATTGACGAAGATCATACAGTCTCCATCGTATATCCTGTTCCTCCGACAAAACTCGATCAATCTGTAGTACGCGACCAGCAGGATGTAATTCATCTTGACAATGCACCAAGGAGTATCGTGTCGTCTTCGTTGGGATAGAAACAGAATCTTTCGAAATGTGTCGTCCGATGACCTTTTTTGGGACGAAGATTTCGCTTTTGGCGTGTGTCAAGACAGTATCCGGGATGACAAGATGTTGAAGACGGTACTGATAGTTCCGAAGTAGGGCGACAATGGCACTCTGGCAAAGACAAGTCGGTGATAATGATGTACGATCAGCAAAAGCAAACGCAATCCGAGAGAGGAAGCAAAGCGGATGGCTAATTTATAATCCCAATCACGGCGCTTCCAAGATTCGGACAACGTTGTCATCTTCGCTTCGTACAATGTACCAATAACACCGTGTCTTGGCAATCTCATGGAACATACACGATGATCAGATTTACATCGCCGTAGGCCCAATGTAAGAGTGCCACGCCAACTGTGTGACCACCTGACCTGCAGTCCAATTGGCAAGATGCACTATCGCGTACTCCGGAGACATGCAGACGCAGGTGCACGCAGGTGACTTAAGTAGATACAAGCGGCTCACACACAGCCGTGTATTCAGGAACGTCTACACAAGCGACTATGAAATGGATGAATGAAGTGCTAGCGTGTCCGGTCAAGAGAGTCGAACATTCCATAGAACATATCTCTCGGGCGGTGGAGCATGAGAGATCTATAATGTCGCATAAGCTCCGAGTAGGCTGCAGCTGCATTGTAGCCCGCTACGAGAGGCTTTACCTGCTTCAATCGTGCTCTTGACCGATACTTCGAGCACGATGTTGCTCCTTGGAGGTACACATGCAATGCTAGCTGACAAGGAGACCCGACCAAGCTAGCCATATCAGTCTCGGTGAGTTGAGATAGTGACGTCCTTGAGCTAGTGGAACTTCGCAATATCCAGAGCAGCGTGCCGCTCTGTGCTTCTTCTACAACTTATGGATATGCTGATTAGATACTCACTTGACGAATGGAACGTCCGAGACATCTCGAAGCCACCTCAGTGGGACAACGCGTATACGAGCACGGCCGGTGAAGAAGCTGACGAATGAGCGTCGTAGTGACAGCTACCGATCATGCCGTGATGTGCGGGCAATCTTTTGGGCAGGCATCTCAGCTGCACGCGCAAGCGAGCCTTCGGCGTGCAACGGATCTGACAAAATGGCTGTTGTGCACAGCTTGCAAAGAATGAGCTTTTATCTGGGACAGTATTCGGAAAGGTCCATGGGTGGCATAACCATGCTCCAGAATCGTTGAGCTGGGGGTCGGTTGATTGTCGTTTTGGATACTTCATTCTGGTGGCGCGCCGCTTGTGTCAGAGTCCTATGTACTGTAGTAGCCTCACTGATATCACAGCACATTTATTGCACTGTGATCCTGCGGTCGCTCTTGAGTCCGCTGGTAGTGGAATCTGTTGGCGGTGGCGGCATTGTCGTAAACAGCGAACTCTGAGTCTTTATCTCCACCCTGTAGTCTCAAACGTGCTAGATGTGGCCTTCGGATGTGTTGTCCTTCTTGTCTGAACTCGCAAAGGAAGACGAGATGGACGGGCTACCCGCACCGCTGATGGATGTCTAGTCACTTATGATGTGGTCCTGCTCTGACAGGAGACAGGAATGACCTGACCTAGTGAGGCACAGCATTGTCTCTTGTGTAGCCCGAGGAAGTGCGTAATGTCACACTTGCGGTCCCTTGCTTGAGCATGGGCAGAGCATTACCGAGTGAGGCGTGGGCGCATCAAGCGTCGCGATACGTTTACGAGGCATCTTGGATGATGTACGGAAGTTAACATCATCATGATCTCTTGCGTTATGTGATGGTCGACAGCATATAATACTACACTGTGGATTGAAGCCACATCAGCATATGTGCCATCCGCGAACCATTTCCAGCTTCTCCTCCATGTTGGGGTACAAGAACGACTAAACGAGCAGCTTCATGCAAGGGAGGAGCACTTCCTAAACCGCAGCCGCTAGCGCGGCAGTTCAACGCGCCAATAACCTCCGCCAATGGTATCTGGTTATATGTAGCTGCAAATACAGCTCATCGCCTGTCTCACGCTTGACGCGCGCGTGTCCGAACAACCATTGGCGAAAGTGGTGTCCAAAAGAAGGCGCGCGTGTGATGTTCATCGAGCTCCACATATGCCGTGAAGCTGAGCTGCCAGTGGGTCCCGTATCTTGCTCGGTTCGGCGAAGTCCTCCCGTAAAGGAAATACGGGCCGTAGAGACAATTGGCAGCGCCGCAATTCAAGATGAGGAAGAAGCTGGGGAGAGCCAAGGGCACAAAATTAGGATCTCCGAGACGGATACCCATGCTGGATCATGAGCCATCTACTACTTCACCCAAGAAGAAGTGCAGGAGAAGTTGATCTGGTGTTGGTGGGTGCTCGATTTATGGGCAATGGTACGAGACAGGAGGAGGCATTGCACATTCGTTAGTCATTGGATGAGTTATCAAAGGTCGTATATCACCGCGATCGTGTCGCATTTGCCCAAGTAGAAGGTGTTTTTTTTTCAAATCTACCGTTAATAAACCATCGCCTGCGTTCGAGTCAAGCTCCTCCAGATTATCCCCTGCCACAGCGTTGGCGGACTTCCAGTTGCTCTCCAAGATGACAGTCACTTTTGCTTGATACTTCTTGTCCTTGGCCAACAAATGCTCGTGCGCAGCTTTCTCCTGCCGCAACAGTTTCGCTCTTTATTTAGCAAGATGTTCCAGTGTCTCCACGTGTCTGGACTCCAAGAGATCTCTATTGGGTTTGTATCGTCAATAGTGGATCGTATCTTAAGCCTAGCCGCGGTTTCGCTAGGTGTTCGGAGCTTTCACAATCTCCTAAGACTAACAAGGTCACTCTCATGGGACGGCTCATAAGGTCACCGTAAGTAGCCTGATTGGACCAAACAAATGAACGAACTAATTTTTGGATCGCCTACCATCATAGCTGGAGCGCTGCTTGTACCCGCCGGCGCAGACACTAAGCTGGGGCAAGTGGCCAAACTTGCACAATTCGACCCAGCGAGCTAAGCAATCCAATCACAATCTCTGGGAAGGACGTTCCGTCTCACTCAGCGAATCAGGTATCCTTAATTGGTTCTTTGGGATGGGACACTAGGACATAATACAATTTGCCCCACGGCTCTACAAATAACGAAGCAAGACTGATGCACCCGCCTCTGCAGCTTAAATGTTTAAGACAAGCGCACTCCAAAACACATTCTATGCACTCCTGTTTCAAACGTCGCAACTCCGAACCCTTTTCTCCCGACAGCTATCCACTCAAGCGGAAGTTCAACAACCCTAATTGAACAAACCAAAGTCAAACATATAACACATCATGGCAATTTGGTGGTTGGTTGGTCAGGTTGCCAACTTGTCGCAGTGTGCAACGCTCGCATACAGACTTGTTGTCTTCTTGATTGGGTTACCCAAATATCTCCAACGCATGTATGCATTCATCTCCGACGCACGTGACAGTTGGACTAAATGGTATGCCAATACCAAGAAGTGATTCGGCAACATCTTCTCAGTCGTCCTTTACGGCATTGAGATATAACGTAGAACCAAGGTGGGTAATGCCTCTCCAGATGCTGGAGGTATTCTTGGTAGTCTAAGTACGTTTATACTGACATTGCATCAGCAGCCATCTGCTTCTTGCTCTCATCTTTGCTGCACTTCGCCAAACGAACAAAGTTATGGAAGGATGATAATGCCTGCAGACGAGCATCTATAGAAGATTGGTCGACTTGTGGAGCGGCGGGCAGCCGGTGGTATTGCAAGTCAATTGTGACGGTAGCGAGGATGTAATGGATAGTGGGATCAGACGAAATATGTTTACTCTAAGAACCAAGTGTCTCCGATGTGGCATCTCTAGGATTGATGGCGGCTAGGCGCGGTGGTCGAGGAGCTCTACTGCCACGCAAACCCTTCTTGCCTGATGTCATATTCCAATGGGCTGGATGTCTTCGCCTGAGCTGCATCATGTTAATTGTGTAGAAAGAAGGCGAATACAAGTAACATTTCGTGTAAGAAAGTATGATCTGCGAGCATTGGAGCGAAAGTATGCGTCGTTATCAAGTGCGTAAGCTTGTGATTGTCATCGTTCAATATGCCAACGTATGTATGCTCGATATAGTAATCCTAACAGTATCAGCGGCAGTGAGCATAGTTCGTGCGCTCTATATATAACCTGGGATGCGCAATCGTCATGCTTACAATCCATATGGCGCACGATCGACACATAGCAAACGGGATAAAGAGCTGATGGAATGGACAAGCTTGAGAACAGAAATTGATCTTGATGTAGTTTCGAAACACTCTTCAATAGATTTGAGCTTCAATCTGAAAATCGATCAGAACAGTATGTTACATGCGAGATCAATGGGCAGCACTAAAAAAACGTATGCAGCCAGCTGACGATAACGATACAGCTAACTTACTAAGTGTTGAAGCTCGAGCTGGCCCAGCGAAGCCAGCTTATTGCAGCTCAGGCGAAGTGCACATTTACCCCTCTTTCTGCATGCTTTTGGCGAAAGAAAAGGGTCACCTCCCACGACCGGTGAATCAGCTGCAGTGCGTCCTGATGGAAGCTATAAGACTTGTCTCCTGTCTAGCAAGGCATGTTCGTACCAGAAAGCAAGTGCTCCACGATGTCTGCCACTCACGAAACTCATCCTGAAGCTGAAGGAAATTTGCATATCTCACTTGTCGACAAGATACTACAAATTGGACACCAGCAGAGTCGCAACGATAAATCGAGAATCTGGTTCGAAAACTTGGCTTGTTTGTGGACAGACACAAATGTCTTAGAGACACTGCAGATCAAGCAAGGCATCCCTGATGGTTGCGACGGTGGAGGCTTCATCGCGGTATCATACTCCTTTGAGCACACTCCTGGACTTGAATGCGATTGCAGTGGTAAATACACCATAATTGGGCCGTCCGGAGGATATGTCCGCCGAAGCAAAGTTCGTGACGTGATACTTTACAGGATTCTCCGTTACGCCAAACACAAAAGCGTGTGCCGGTTCTGGATCGACAAGGAATGCAGTCCCGAGGAAGAATCGAGTGAGAAACAGACCACTATGAATTCCATGGATCTTTTGTACCGTAAGAGCAGGCATCCGATCGGGCTCTTGGCGGTCATCCTGGAGACTCAGACTGAGGTCAACCATCTGCAGTCACTCATGTTGGGTCATGCGATTGTCAGAGGCAGAGAGGACGAATATCCCAGGCTGAAATACACGACGACGTCCCACGAGTCGTTGGGAATTCTTGATGTCCTTGTTCATCTGCATACCGACCGATGGTGGACCAGAGCATGGATCTTCCAAGAAGAATACCTATCATCGACACGTATGCAGATATTGATCCGACGCGAGCCAGGTCTAGTCACAATGCATCAGTTTGGTTCTGTCCCAGGGGAAATATGCCTCAATGCCGTGGAGTTTCGCACTCAGGCGACGCTCTTTCTGCTTGCCTTCAAGTGGGAGGCCCACCGTAACTTTGCCAGGAAGTGCTCTACAATGCTCAAGACGTTTGGGCGATACAACATACAATACTGCTTCCAGCATGACGCCCAAAAGAAAGCTATGTCACCAAGGATCTTTGCTGACATGCAACGGAGGAATGTGGGCAGAGAGTTTGATCGCCTGCCAATCGTTGCAAACAGTTGCAACTACGCAATCCGCTTCGGATCGCAAAAGATGTTCAAAGCAAATCATGATCTAAGACTTTGCCTGCTCACCATGGGCCTGCTCAACGGAGAACTTCTCCGCGACAGCCGGGACATCAAAAAGCTGCCAGCAGAGATGGACATTGCCAACTACATACAGTACATCACATTCAATCAATTTGACCCGCCCGTAACGAAGAGACGATTATCGTACCTGAAAGCTTGCCGACTCCATCAAGTGTCTCTGGAAAAAGCCGGCATTTGTACAGAAGGATTCATATGGATTGTCAAAGATGCCATACTACCATCTCAATGGCCCAATTGTCCTCAAAGAAGTCGAAAGCGCCTCAAGACTGGACTCAAAAACTTTCAGCGTGATCGCCTTCTTCAGTTAGCTGAGATGTTGGACAAGTTGTGCGCTGAAAGGCTGGCATTTTCAATACGAAAGTATCTCCAAACTGATTTGACCTTCAAGAACCTCATGGCAGCGAAGAAGCATATGGATATCATGGCGGGATCGATAGTAGAAGCCATGGAGGCTGGCACTCCTCTACAGATAGCAGGTGCGGATGGCTCAAGCGAGGCCTGTGGTATATTCGTTGGTAAGCATAACCAGAACATGAAGATCTTCACTTCCTGGCACGCTGGCGTCGATGTGGACGGCAGATGGCGTCAGAGTCACGTGTCGCTTGGTGTTGAGGTTCAGAATAGTACGGGCACGCCGTTGTTGGACACTGTCAAGTGGGTAAACGGACTGGTGTTCTTCAAGCAATGTGAGCAGACACCAGTCATCTTCGAATGGCCACGTATATGGGTCGAGAAAATCTAGGACAAACCTGTTGATGAAGACTTGGTGTGAACCTTTCGTAGGGCGGTTTTCTCTGATGATATGTCACAAAAAACATAATCGATGTGGACCGCACGAATCCCGGGACCCGGATCATGTTGTCCTTCATCATAGCACGTTGGCACTTTCTCGATCGCTGCGTTGACCGCTCTTCAAACATCAGGAATGGTACCTCTACGACTCGAGAATCTTGCAACTGACGCTAACTTAGAGAGCGTAGTGCTGTACACGGCGATATTTGCTACATACCCTCTGCATACCCAAAAGCATGTATGTACCTTCATATATATCTGGTAATGCCCGATAGCTTTGGTAGTTGGATGTCTCAATCTCCTCATGATAGGTTTCGACACACTCATAACTCCATCTCAGACTCCGTCTCGTCGTCTTCTGCTCTACGCACGTCTGATCCATGCCCATTCGAGATTTTCTTTCTCTTCATGGCCACCACGCTTGGAATTCTGCGTTGCTTCGCCTGGTTTCTCCTCGGAAGTGATGATACCCTGGTTTGCTTTGTCTGGCTGACTTGGATCACGTCCGGTTGTATTGCACTAGAGTTTGATGGCGAGGTGTCGACGTTCATAGCATCATGTTGTGGACTGCTCGATGCCGATGCCAAAGGTTCTCGAGAGATGATGACTTCGGGTGGCTGACTTCTTGATGCCGAGGACTCTCGTGGTTGTACGAACAACGATTCTGGTCGTGCAACCTGCTTGAGCCGAACGACATTCAAGTCGACGTTCCGGTACCTTCTCCATTTCGCAGTGAGCTCCCCATCCTGGAAGACTTTGTCAAAGGGTGTGTTCTGCAGTTGTTTGACGACGCGTCCGTCCTTGGCGAATATCGCATAGAACGCCGCAGATAACCTAGACACTTCCACGTACAAATACACGTGACACACCCTTTTGCCAAACATGACAGTCGAATGCGGTAGTCGCTGCTCAAACCTCCCAAACTCGGTCACCTTGTCGACATTCGTGTAGGCAAAGTTCTCGACATTCCAGCCTTGGATGATGGCTTCATCAGAAACCCCGGCCGGCGTGCCAAAGACTGAGAGGTCAAGCGATGGAGGCTCGCCGCCAGTAGCACTGAGTTCAAAATGTATGGGGTGTGATGCTGAAATCCTGTCCCGTACGTTCGCCGTGTCGTTCATGTCTTGCCCCTGCGTGCATATTCGGACTACGGTATTCCGTTGTTCCTCATCTGTATTTTCGTCTGGATCGCTTCTCAGCCACAACGATACTGGTACCTCGTCCACGGCAAGAATCTCAGGTTTGTCTGCGATGCACGTTAAACCTGCGAGGACAGCGGTGCTACGATGATTGTCAGTGACTGCTTTGAACTCCAACCCTGTCTGCACGTACATGTTCGTTTGCTTGTCTTCGTACACTGTCGCTGCGGGAAAATCCTGACCAATGAGTTTTCGGAAAGCTTTGAGCAAGGTAGGGCTTCGTGACCCGCGACCAGTCAATAGCGCGTGGACCTTGATGTCGTTTTCGAAACGGCCGGCAAGCTCATCAGCGTCCTTGAGTGTTGATCGGGCAAAATTAGGACGGCGCCGATCTAGGCTGTGATTGGCCAACTTGGCGCGGCCCATGACTGTCTCCCATTCATCTTCTGTAAGTCCACACCGCGGAGATATCTCAGATTCTGGCTCCGGTTTGAAATACTCGTCGATGCACTCAGAAATCTCCCAGACGTTGCTCTCAGCAGACATGGCGCCGTTAGCCCTGTTAATAGCTCGCACCGCATCTTCCACGGCCATGTTGATCTCTCCAGCACCTGCGGGATAATCCTTCCATCGATGGACCTTATATTTCGGTCCAGGTGCAACCTCAGCCAAGCCAACGTTCTGTCTAGAGTGTTAGATCTGATCTAGGAGTCTTGAGGTTGGAAACATACCATGCCAGAATGACCGCAGTCAATCACCACATACACCCCTTCGGCTGATGCACTGCCAGTATCGCTAGAAATCCGACCTATGATGCTGCTCAAGCATTCATCCACATGTTCGAATTGGGCATCAGTCCTCACGCTTTTTAAACTGAGCATGAGCTCTTGTACATTGCGGTTGGGCCAACGATCGCTAATGTTCATGTATATCTTGAACACCTCGTCTCTCCCCCCGATAACCTCACTTATCATGTGCCGGAAAAATGCGATCGCTATCTCTTTGGAAGTCATGCCAAGCGCCATCGCTTTCTCTTTCTGAAGATCTAACGTTCGCTGGACGTCGGGGGTGGTTCCTTCGTCCGTGAAGACCAATTTCGGATACGCAAACATCTCCCAGTCACCAGGGTTCCGCTTCCGAGCGCGCACAGCCGCATGGCCATGGAGTATTTCTGTGCCCTCTCCCCTCTTACGTATCGCCGTCATAGCCGGTATGGCCTCCGCGCCCCCTACACTGCTTGCGCTGACACCTTGTGCCCATCTGACGAGCTCCCACTCACCACCCGGCTTCTTCACCATCGCTTGGCCGTTGGAAGCGCCGAGCTCGATTGCGGCAGTCCATGTTGCGCGTTGGAATGTTTGCGGTCGGGGTTTGGGTGTGGGCTTATGGTGAGGCCTTGACGTCGGGATGTATTTCGTGCGTGCCATGAGGTCGCCAATTTTCACGCTGGGTTGAAGAGCGGGGTGCAGTGTTTAGCGTTTGTGACAAAGCGTGTGTGCATCGCTCGAACGAGACGCATTGGACGTGGTGCACGGAGGTCTTACGGGTTGCTATAGAAACGATCCTCGGCTTGACGCTTTGCGTGGCAGCGTGCGTAATGTGCAGACTGGGCGCAGCGCGCATACTCGCCGAGACATAACAGCCCAGCACATTCAGCCAAAGATCATCGATAATTATTATATACTCGAGTCGATCATATGTGCTAGTGATCGAGTACGCTCTCGTAAATTCGAACCAGTTTTCTACGTTAGTGGTTGTTCTTGAGTGCGCTGTCGCGAAACAGTGCGATATTGACACCCGCGTAAGCTGCATACCGGCTGCACCTCGCATACTGGTTCCGTTGTAAATGCCTGTCCAACTGCCACTGTCTTCCGCTCGATACACTTCTCCGCGATACTGACCTCTGAGGAATCGCGTCTCGTACATCTCCATTTATAGTTCTACTCTCTCAATGAAAAAGTATCAACAAACATGACAACACCTGCTAATAACTCATCATCTACAGTATCTCTGAACTCGACTGACCCTCGCTTGAGACGGAGCTTTTACAGACGCTTCCCCACAACGAGAGAGTCGTATGGTAGGCCGAGAGAACGAGAAGTCCTCGCCACTATTTCTGGAAGCACCGCCTGGCGTCGCGTGGGAAAGCCTTACTTTCGACACGATGTGATCACAGGCATAGTCTTTCGCGGAGCGCCAGCGAGCCGATTATCTTCAGCATGCCGCACCACTGTCTGCGTCCCTTACGAGGTCGCTTTCCATGTTGCTGTTCGTATCTTGAATCTTAGTAGTCTATTGCTACTATCTGTCAATAGCTAAGTTGGTCACAGGCTATGGAACACCTCGATACACACACGCTGTTCTCAAAAGGCGAGAAGCCGGATAGTGTTGAATCAACCATCGCTGCAAAGTACACGGGAGTCGACCGAGATCACCTGAGGTTCATCAGAAGGCATTGTTCACACTGCAATGCTGATGCAGGAGATGCATTCGAGATAACATTGGATTACTCGGCGATTGTACGAAGCCTGCTGATGGCCTCTCGCACCCTCGACCCCGAGTTACACCAATCAATGAGACTCGGAGACGCTGTACCTGGTCGACAACGAAGGCGTGCAGTTAGTGTTAGCGTTGATTTCGTCGCCTTGAGATCTACTGCCCGATATTCCAAGGTGTTCTGGATCGGCTGCGAAGACAAGATGGTATTGCCGGTCTCCACACAGACACTTCGGCACAGCCATACTGCGGCCTTGAACAGTGCACATGTACCAAGCTGCTTCTCGCTTGATCGTGCAGCAGAACTTCTCTCCACAGTGGGCCCGAATTTCATAAGTACAGACAGCGAGCAAGTCACTGCTCACCAGTCCATTGTAACTGCGGCTATCCTGGATGACAATAACAAAGGACAGGTTCAATATCGAACTGCCAGCTGGTTGCAACGACAGCTTGTAAAAGATCCGTCAGCGCTAGGTCAAAGGGCGGTATTGTTGCTGGCATGGCGAAAATACAATCCGGAGCACTCAATTATCTTGCTGGATATCTATGACCGAGTGAAGGGTTACGAAACAAGCGTGCTACGTGTCTTCCCTTCCAAAACGGAGCTTGAGCACGTGCATGGGAAACTTGACGACATCCGGGCCCTGGACCAGATCGCCCAGTGCGCACCGACAAGCTGGTCTTTTCGCCCGATCACTTGTGATTGTACGAGCACATGTCGCATTGGCAAAGCCGATGTGTTGAAACGTACATATAGCTGTGGCAGTGAGCACGTCATCTTGCACCCAACATCGTCCGACATCACGAAACATCTCAGGTGTTTGACAGGTCAACGTAGGACGAGCAGACGAAAAGCAGCGCAGGACACGGAACGATGGTTTCACCAGGAGTTCGTGCAAGACCTCCGGCGAATAGGCGAGTTCAGAGTTTTCATTGTCACTGTGAGCGATGAGTCGGCAACACGTGGACGTAAGGGAGTTGTGGTTGAGGTGGTGCACACGCTGGAGCTCGAGGATAGGGAGTTAGTAGTCACCGTCCTCCCTTCGTCTCCAGCGTGGCCAGGGGGAGACACCACATACAACAAGGTCGATGTCTACGAGCTGAAAAGATTCGCTCTGCATGTTTTCCACGCTTTACGAGACAGACCTGATTGGGATACGAATTTTGAGTCTCTCGAGATTGGAGCCCGACTGGACATCGGCGTCTCCATGATGGGCGACGTATGTCAGTACTTCGTGAACGAAATCACTCGGCTATATGAAGCAGACTTCTTTGCAGAATGGTTGTCGCAGCCTGGAACACACATATGCAGGGCGGTAGCAGCGGCTTTGGAAGAATTCTTCTTCTTGAAACCTACCGGACAGTGAAAGGGCTTGTTAGTGAGAGTGACAATATATTGAGGCTTGGCTGCGATATAGCTTCAAGGGCAAATCAATCGTACGCAGCAGAGCTGCATCCAAGCTCCACCAGAAAATAATGGTTGTGACGACATCATATGTAACTCGTGACCGGGCTAGTGAATGCGAGACCCGATTCAAGCGACCAACTGCACATTGTCACGAATTTGTAATTCAGAACGATTATACCAAAATCTCACGCCACCGCAAATCCTACTGTTTTTGAGACTACCTCACAATGATGCCAGATACAACATTCACACTGGTATTGCGATCTTGCCTCACTCTCCCCGCACTGTTCGTCGACGTGATTACATGTCAGTGACAGTGGCTGCCACAATCAGCTATCACTCCAACACTAACCCTAAGCATGTTGTAAAGAATAAACATCGTACGAGCTTCACAAATCCTAGCGGTAGACGCTAGGTACAGGGGGTGAATTTAAGCACATCCACCTGTCTTGCTTGTCTGGTGTTTAAGCCATAAACTGCTACGATAGATGAAAAGGGCAGCTTTCGTAAGTTGTAATCGTGCAGCAGCTGGTCGAGCATGCTAGCCTAGAGAAGAATGGCATGCTACTTACGGTATCTGTTAGATAAACACAAATGCAGGGCTAACGATACGCAAGTATGCAGAAGAATGGCGCCTGCGTTGCACGAAGGCGTGCACTTACAGCTGCTGTGAGGCGCAGCCCCCACTTGGACATGCGTCGTGACCTCCAGACACGAAACATCGACTCGCGCCGAACACTAAGGCTCTAGAAACCATCCGCTACTTGATTATTTAGTTTGTAAATTATTCACCTTCGCCGGGCAACAGAAAAGCTAATCTCCATCATGCTTGTCTGGCCGACTCCTCCACCAACAGTAATAAGGGTGAGCGATGATACATGGTTCGCTACAACCAGGCAGCTTACAATTAGCGTGCGGCGTCGAGGAAGCGTTGATTGTCCGCAGTAAGCCGACGATGCAGCGTATAGAACCTGCGCCTCAATGGTCCTCTGTAAAGGCCTCTATACCAATGGTGTGGATGTCACCCCCCGGCGTTGGTGCGGCGTACAGCTCATGGGAAATCATCCAATCAATTCCACTTAATACAATGGATGCTGCGCCCGACTTGTGTTATGATAAGTATTGACCTGTATGCAGCAACGACTGTCCACTCTCACCTTTACTTAGCCTGCTACCATAGGGATCTGTATGTAAGGCTACTAAGCTTGTAACTTCTCTACCAAGTCCTCAGATTCTCCAAACATTTGACTGGCAGATCAGCTTTTACGCACAAAGCGCATTCACATACCCAGCTCGGGGTTCCTCAAAGTCTTCCTCTTCGTCAGCGCAATCTTGTGCATATGGCGCCTTATCTTCTTCTCGCCAGCTGGAAAGTCGTAGACACTCCGAGTACTACGGCACGCTTGAGAGAGTTCATCAGCCAGGGAAATCCAGTCTGGAACTTCGTCTTAAGCCACGCAAGTGGCTTTGCGAAGTGGATTGCACAACCTCGTGAGCCGTTCCTTGGAACGCTATGAACTGATGTTGATCTGGCTAACACAAATCCAGAGACACTCGTCCTCATCACCGTATGGTGGGTCACGTTCACCATTATCGTGATGTGCGTGCTGTGTCTAGGCTTTGGGCCGTCCGGTGTAATCTCTGGTGAGCTACCACCCAGCTCCGGAAGATGCAAACGATAGCTGACGATTCTCAAGGTTCCTTCGCCGCTGCTTTCCAGGGCTGGGCATATGTGGTGGAAGGGAAATACTACGTCGTCAAAGTGCGCGATTGGATCGCGGTGCATACCGTAATGGATTTCTGCTTGCGCAAACACCACATTCACAGACGATAGATCCAGAGCTGATTTCGTATCGATCAGTCACTGGCACATCTAACAGAGAGGATGTGATTTGACTTCTCGAAGCTAGAGCTTATGGCGTTGCGTCAATACAGTGGTTCTTTAGGCTACGGCTTCCGGCAAGGAAAGACGAGTGGGTAGTATGCATACTGGGTGCACGGTGCATACTGGCACCCTTCTCAGAGCCAAAACCGTCGGGGAACTTTGGGGATCAAAGCAGGATTAGCTTGCCAAGACATTAGATACGAAGGCCTTGTTTACCAGGCCGTGCGACTACATAACAACAAGCTGTCTACCCACAAATCTATGCCAACGAGAGCTCGCTTTCCCATGCTACAACATGAGACAAGATACTGTCCAGGTTTCCGTACGCTTTCATGACGCTCCCTGATGACAATGTTGCGCCTTGATTGGATCAAGTGCGTCAAAGCATCAGCGCTCTAGTGCCCGCGGACCGGTGAGCTGTTGAGCGAATGGAACGCTTTCCAAGGCAGCACATGTATTGCGAGCGGCTTGGTAATTTACAGGGCGACACTTCCCACCACATGTTGGTATTGGTCTGAAATTAATGTCCGAGGATCGTGGCATTGCCAGAAGTGCACCAACGATGCGACTTGTCAATACAGAAACGTATTTGTTGTCCGATCATTCTGTCGGTCAAATCCCTCCACTTGCAATATCCCCTTCGCTTGATCTCGTCTCCGTCATTACTGTTGTCGTTGGTACAGCTGGTCCTTTTGGCAATCGACATCGACCACAAGCGCCCCAGTGTAGCATCATATGATTCGAACTAGCCTTCGCATCTCTTTCCTTCGGCATCCGCAAATCCAGTCTGGATAGCAGTAGTGCTCCTACTTGATGCATCAATCATTATCACTCCTTCAAAGATATCTTTATATCATTGAACGTCTTCTGCGTTTTCCGGAGTATTGCTCACAGAGAACAGCACAAATGCATGGAGCGCACTTGTTGATTGTCAGCTTATCCAAGCCGTTCAGTAACAAACTTTGAGCTTCGTCTCGGATGTACAACGATAAAACTTCATCAATGAGGTTTAATTCCATCACACATGCTGAGAGTCCGTGGCATTCTTCGGGGGAATTTGATGTTTCTTCCGAAGGTGTTCAGACACAGTCTCACCAGTCGGCTTGAGAGCATATTTGCAGTGTGTACAGATCAGGGCTTGCTCTGGCTGATTGTAATGCTACCCGAGAGCCTCTAGCCTGCGCTCTGCCTGTTCGAGAGGTAGACTTTTCCACGATCTTACAGGGTATCGTTGTTGGCTTTCGGTGGAAGGCAGCATTTTGTGATATTACATTAAAAGATTGGAAGACAAAACACACCAAAACCGACGGGACAGATCCTACGACTATGCTGCTTTTTGTTCTGATTACACCGCTGGGTGGAAACAATATACCAGGACTCTGGAAGGTTGATGTAGCAACTAGCTGCGGCCTTATCACACGTTGCGCGGACTTCGCGACGCATTTCCACTAGGGTTGCGTCGCGACGCGTTCCAACTTGACAACATACGTGCAGTCGGCTCCGAATTGAAATCGCGACGCGTTTAGGCGGGGCAACTTGTCCCCCGGAGGTGAAATTTAGAAATCGCGACGCGATTCCCCGCAGAATACTAGAGTAGCGATTTCGATGCTAGACTAGAGTTATACCGTGCGTGCGAACGCCGAAGATGCGTCCCTACAGCTGAGGGACATATAGCACTCCGGCATAGCTTACACACGACCACCCTAAAATCAGGAAGGAATTCAAAGACTTCCATCTCGGGAAATAGGCGCTTGACGACTCGTGCTGGAAATGATGGGGATCTCTTCTTAAATCGCGATGGTAATGGTTTCAGAAACAATGGGACGGAGCCTGGTATCTTCACAACCACGCGAGCCCACGCGCTCCTGACGACTCTAAACGGGCGCGTCCTTTTAGCATGCGCCTTGACCATCGCGCCTTCAAGGATTGTTACGCGCAATCAATATATATTGGAATGGCTCAGGGCTAACTATTCCCAGACGGTTCGGCCCGGCTCGCATTAGTCCGAAAAGAGCCTAGCAAAAGACGGAGGGTGGATTATTCGTGGAATAGGTCTGCAGCATTCTCGCCATAGTGTCTTCCAGCAATTTGACCAGCGCATTCTCGTGGATCCTCATATTAGTCTCTTGGTCTACCTTCCGCTTTTTCGGACTTGCCGGGCACCTCGTGGCTTTTTGCCATTCTTCCCAGTCTTGCGGTCTTATGCGTCGGAAGCTCGGTGTGGACAGCTGGTATTGCGCAAGGCTGCCAATTGGCTCGGAGGTCTTCTCCGGGCTGTCGGACCCTTGAAGTACACTCGAGAGTGTACCTCCGTCACCTTCACTGGAGGATAACATGCCCGCCAGCAAGGCGTTGGAGACGTTGCTGGTGTGCACGTTTTTTGCTCAGTTTGCGCTTTTCAGCGGTATGAACGATGACTCTATCTGTAATAAAGTCGAAAAGAAGTCCCATCCTCTGTTGTACAAGATGGCACATGAAAGGGGAATGGTTTATCCGGTACCCAACCCGGTCCGACCGCCTTATTCGGTCAGAGGAGATGTGCATGGACGTGCCTCTCTCTCTGCAGTCTGACCTTCGATGTATGTAGCTTGCTACTGTTTGCGTCTGCTAGCTTACATAGCACTCTAATGTGAACCACTAAACCCTAAACCCTAACCCTTGTTCGCATGCATTCAGATCCTACTATCACAGACTGCAGCGATCTCATCGTTCCATCACCAGTTCCATGCACGCATGTATGCCGAACTTGCAGTCCCATGCTGCACGAGAGCTGATGTGGTTCAGAAGAGGCTCGATATGGAAGTCGATAACGGTTGTTTGAAGTCAAAGCTCAAGGCCAGCGACAAACTAGGTCCAGCGGACTTTCAGGGGCTTTCAGGGGCTTCTGTGCTCTGTATCGCTTGCTGCCAAGCGCTCTCGAACACCTTCGGAGAACACCTCAAAAGTTCGTCTACCATACTATTGCACACCTTCATTCTATATCATTCGAAGAATTTTCATATTGCAGGAACTTGCATGTCCACTTGAACATGACCTTATCAGTATCTGGTGGTGAAAATTTCTCGCTCAGCGCAGCACAGAAAAATGAACGCAACATCCTCGCCAGGCTGCAGCGGTCTCATGCTACAGAACAGCTGTACCAGGCCTTATGGGATGATAGAAAAACTATTGAGGCAATCACAGCACACCATCTCGGACAAATCAACCCTTCTGCTTGCACTGTGCAGAAAATGGACACCTGGTTGACAGGACAATTCAATATCTGCATCATTATCCGTGTCCATGACAGTGATGGGAGGACCTTCAGAAAGATATTTCGCTGCCCTATGCCTCACAAGGTTGGAGAGCAATACTCACCTGGTACAGTAGACGAGAAAGTCAGGGCTGAAGTGGCAACATATACCTGGATCGAAACCAATTGTCCCGATGTCCCGATTCCCTATCTGCACGCATTTGGACTCTCAAATGATATGCAGGTACGTCCTCATGCCTGGCAGACTCACATCGAGTATCTCACTAATAGACTACCCATAGTTCACCCACCGTACACACGGGGCAGGTTATGTTCGAGATACACCCAACAGCAGATTCGATCGCCCATACCTGCTCTTAGATTATATCGATAGCGGAAAAGGCAGAATGCTCTCAGATACCTTGAGAGATTTTCGTGGGACCGACCAAAATCGAATGCAAAACCTGTGTAGTGGGATCAGTCGGGTCATGCTCTCTCTCGCCAGCAAGGCACAATCACGTATTGGCTCATTACGGTTTAATGACGATGGTTCTACAACGATTGCCAACCGCCCTCTCCTTTGCGCTAACTCAATTCTGGAGAGTGAGGGCGCACCCAGGACTGTGAATAGGACATACACGACTAGTGGGACTTTTATCGACGACATGCTACGATTTCGCGAAGAAGCGTTTCGCGCGCAGCCAAACGCCGTGAACGACGAAGATGATTGTTATCTACAAATGCTTCACATGATCCTATTGCGACTTCTGAAACCACAATTTGCCGACTGCCACTCCGAAGGACCTTTCGTATTGCAATTTACAGACTTCCACGCCAGCAACATCTTCGTCGATGACGAGTGGAATATCGTTGCTCTCATTGACCTCGAGTATATCTGCGCCCTACCTCCTAGCATGATGAACGTGCCCTATTGGCTCTCAGTGGATACAATCGACGAGATAAGCGATCAAGCAGATGCGTTCGACGAGATGCACAAAGCTTTTTTGGACAATTTCCACAACGAGGAGAGAGGTTTCAGTCACGAGCACGATTTCCAGCTTGCCTCAGCGATACAAGATTCTTGGACAAGTTATTCATGCTGGTTCTACCGTTGCCTTACATCCATCAACGGGGCGGCTTATTGTTTGGAAGATCATCTATACAAAAAATTTCATTTCAAGCCTTCGCCGGATGAGGAAAGACGCTTCGCGAAAAGTATGTCTTCGTTCTGGTCATCAGATTCGCAAACTTTCGTGGACCAGAAGCTTCGCGACAAAGCCAAATACGACGAAGATGTGGCACATCACTTCAATAGAGAAAAAGATGCATGAAACAACGATATTCATGCATCCAAATTTGCAGCTCAAATCAAATGCAGAAATACACATCAAGCTCAATGGCATTGTTACTTTCCCTCCTTCGCTCTCTTCCTTGCTTCTCTGTCCTTTTTCACTTGATCACCAGAAGAGATCGCTTGTTTCGCCTTGTTCGGATCAATCATGACCTGTTCTCCGGCCTTTTTGCCTGACTGAGAGGTCCCGCTGTACTCGGACGATTTGACGCTACCGTCCTTCTTTTGGTCCGGCATGCTGACAAGATAAAGGGGGGATCGTACGATACTTGAGATATCAAAGCTAGCCAATCAGTTTTCGATTTGCTGCAGCATGATCGATTGAACATACAGTATTATCGTGGAAATTGAGAGACAATTTCCTGCGGTATCGAAGCTGATGACCAGGAGATGATCCTGTGTAGGAACAAGATTGGCGTCTGTATAGTAGGTGTTGGTTACTTTCGCGGGATGAGTGTCATCCAGACCTTGACCGTGGGCGTACCGTCGGTTTAAATGCTCAAAAGACGCTGCAAGTTACTGAGCACAAGGGCATGCGCACCAAGGGTGGGTGGAAGGATTCTCTGTGTTAGCCGAGCACGGCTCGAAAGCGTTGCTGCCTGAGGTGGCTGAGGACGGGGACAACCAGATGCATGCAGGATCCTAGTTGGCCTGTAGAGCGAGGGGTTGCTTGTCTCGTATGACTGTGACGTCGCACCTGGTGACCAGATTGACTAGCAACGGGGAAGGATGAAGCCTGCACATCTGATGCATGTATGTAGCCTATGACTCGTCAGCTTCTTTGGTGTGCGCGACTACCTGCATGTGCGCGCAAATCTACGTCAAATGAGCGTTGAACAAGGGTTATATTCTGTATAGCCGAGCAGATACAATATTGGTTAAATATCGGTTTTGGGTGAGGCGGGCACTCTGAAGCGGAAGTCCTGGCTTTGATTTCAGGCATCTGCATAGCGTCGGCTTGCTTCCCAATTGGTCAGTTGAGTTTCTAAGTGTTGCATTGCGGTCATCTTGATTGGTTCGCTCACTGGTTCTGGCGCTTCGTCCGTATGCGCTGCTCCGAGATTTGTGTTAGCCTGAGGGTTCGCCCACTCCGTCACCTCAAGGCGTCTAAGGCTATTCCCAGCTCGCATCCGCCGTTGAGTGCCTTGCATGATGCGAAGGCGGCGGCGAGAAGTCGACGGCCCGGGACCCGAGCATGCCACTTATCAGTCGGTCTAAGTAACATTGGTGCGCTTTTCATACCGCCGACAATTTCTTAGCTGTCGATGAAATTACCACCATGGCCTTGCGTTGCAGATTCAAGTCAGCCTACTTTACACCCCTGCTACCCCAGTCTATACAGCACGTAAGGGTCCAAGCGTTGCCCGAGATCTTGGCTACTGCGTAAGTGTTAAGAAAGACGGCGAGAAGTGTGGTGCGTGGATCGACAAGCGAAGCACACAGGTCTGCGACTACCACTTGGACCTGATGATCGATAAGAGCAGAAAGGGCAGGATGGAAGTCAACACCATGTGGCGGAGTGGGAGTTTGGACGAGAAGCAAGCAGGGAGGAGAAAACAAGACTCTGCACAGTTAAGGAAGAAAATCCCTGGTCAACACGAGGCCATTCTGTAGGCTTAATGCTAGAGGACATCATAGAAGACATGGCTGACATCCAGCATCTATTCGTATCTGGCAAGTCGAGGAGGAATGTCACGTGCTCGCAAGACAACGCACATCCTGGGCGGCCCCATGAATCCCACGCGATGCGCCAGTGCGATCCGCAACTGAATTTAAGCTAAGCCTTTCCAAGCCGAAAAGCTCACTCTTCGTTCTTTTCGACCGGATCAGGACAAGCGGCGGGCGTGCGATGACGGACCCACTTTGGATCCCCACCTTCAGTACTTTCGGAGCATGCCCACACAGCACTTGACTATGACAGCTGGGCGACAAGACCATGACAGAACCTCTGGAGAACACCATAGACTCACACTTACGGTCTGAGCGCTTCGAAAAGCATCATTTCTCCCTGGAACAGCAATCGCTGATGCGCGCCTTTTTCCGGCACCAAACGTCAGCGTGGGCGAAGCCAAATGCTCATCTACGAAGGGGTGACGCTACAGGGAGCAAGCGATGGCGGGAAAATCAGACTTCCCTGAAACAACACGCAAGGCCATCATCATCAATTTCTGCAAGCACGAAGCGTCCAAAAGGCTCCCATACTACCACTATAACAATTCCCTCATCCCCGTCTCCATCGACATCGGCTTCGGCACCACCTCCGCCTGGAACATCACACCATCCCAGTGTATTATCTTCAAACATTTCAACGGCCGCAGCTACAGCTACGCCAAATTCGCACCGATCGTGTCGCATCGAGACGCTTGCTTCGCATTCGCCGTCACAAGGGCTCGAAGCACCGAAAGCACTTATCAGAGAAGAAGATCTTGTCACATCATACAGCCCTATCGATGATATAGATGGTTTTATACGGGATCTGCAAAATTCTCAGGTGCAGGAGAATCAGCTGGCCTTTTCACGGGACACGAGCCATGCCGATACAGTGTTTTGCCTTTACGTCAACGCGAAAAGCCAGGAAAGGTTGTCTAAGGCGATTGCAAAGATTGCGGCTTATGTACTCGTTTCTCTCTACCCAACGGAACAATTGACCTCAACTGCTGTGAGAGTTTGCAGAAAGCAATCTGGGAGCTCCGAGCCTGAAATCCGCAGTCTTTTCAGGGATTGTAAAAAACTTGGACGTGCTTGCCATCACGTTCGCAAAGTTTTAGGTCCTAGTGCGATTTTTCTCCTGGACGGATTTTCGGCTTGGTAAGTTTCCAAATGCAGAGTCTCGTTCTGCCGCTGACATTTCTTCAGCGGGACGAAACAGCTGAGCTTTGAAGATGAAGCTGTACTCGTTCGGTGCCGAGAGGTGCTTGCGTCGACCACTGACTTCGCGCAACAACAAGCTAGGCTCCAGGAACCTATGGATAAGTTGCTGTCTGTCATGACTTCGGGTCTGTCCCTTTGCTGGCTCTCCTACTTTCGCACCAGCTGATACGTGAACAGGAGCTGCTTGGCGGCCAGGTGTTCACAATGTATGGACCGCTTCACTGTCACATGGAGCTATACATGATGTCGCGGTATCAGGTCAACAGGTTGTCCGCCCGTCGAAGCCCTCGGCTGTTCCTGTAGCTAGTTTGGAACACTGCAGAGATGTGCCCTGCTGGCAATCCGATGCTATACTCGCCACGACAGCTGCGACGAAAGAAAAGCAAATTGCCCTAGATCGGCCGGCGTCTGTTCTTTTGATACTCTGGTGTTTCCTTGGCGATTGTCCAATCAGTATCGAAGCACTCCAAAAAGGTGGCAAGACACAACCTCGCTGGACACCCGATGGTCAATTAGGGGTCCTGACGCCAGAGCAAGTCGGCATCAGCGGTATTGTGGCGAGCTTCTTGACAAACACAGACCAGGTCAACGCCGCTGTTCAAACCCTTCTCAAGTTTGGTCTACTTGATCATGCGGCAAAGTTGTATGATGTCTCATCAACCTACACAATTGACGCTGACATGAAGAGAAGTATCATTGGTTTCATGTCATCTGAAGCCAGAGCCGTGTGGACGACTCAAGTCCTAATGCTTGTCGCGTATACATTTCCGCGTCCTGATATCTGTGAAGAGTAAGGAGAAAGCGATCAATGCACACAATAAGCCACGCTGATCACAGACAACTAGTTTTCGAGAAAGGGGACGCCACTTATTACCACACTTACAGCACACGCTACAGCAAGCCTCAAGCCTCGAGACCTCAATTGACAACGAACACGATAGCGTCTTGTCCCTTGCTGCACGATCAGACCTATGTCTGGCGCTTTTGGCCGCATCTGAACTGCCAGGGAAATGGAAAGACGAAGCTTTGCGACAAGTGCAATATTACGCACAAGCCACAGACGACATATTCATTGAAATGTCCACTGCCTGCAGGGAATCGACAAGGTCACGCGTGAAAGGAGATACTCCGAAGTCGAGAATGATCCTGCAAACGGCGAGAGGACGCTTCGCTAGTGTTACACAAATATCGCACTCATTGCGAGCGGTGTCAGGGTTACTGAACGTTTCAGAGGCTTTGAACTTCGTTCAGGACGAAGATCTGACCAACGCTGTCGCTCAACTAAGCTCCTGGAGCCCCATGGACTCTAACGAACCTTCCACGATGGAACGTGTAGTACTTGTGAAGACCCAAGCCCAGCTTGCCAAGGTGCTAAGATATCAAGGTCGGTTCGACGAGGCTCTCGCGTGTCTGGAGAACATCTACGAAGTAACGATGACAGAAAGCCTGTTTGAAGATGTTCGGGTGGACATTGCGAACGAAATGGGAGCTGTCCTCACCGAAAAAGGTAGACCTGAAAAGGCCCAGACGATATTACGCATGGAGATTGAGCGACAGAACCTCAAGGGGAGAAGTAACGCCGCTGCCTCGCAATTGTTGCATATCTCCTTAGCAGAAACCCTCTTGCGACAGGATCAGATAGATGCAGCCAATGACTGCTACAAACGCCTATCGAACCTGGCACCGTTCGCAAATTTGTGTTACCATGTTGGCCTTGCACGAGTCGCTCATTCTCGTCTTGACTGGTCACTCGCTGTCGCTCACTGGACGGATGCTCTCAAGGTTCTAGCGAAACACTTCCCGCGAGGTGACAGTCATAGCGGTCATACATCGCTCGGTATCCTTCGATCGATGCATGTGGCCTTAAACAAGTCTGGATACGACGAAATTGGCAATCGGACGAAGAGCCAAATACTGGACATCGAAGCTACATGTGACCAACACGGTTGCAAACATTGGGTGCCCGGTCTCAACTCGTATTGGATGGAATCTATCCGTGGCTATAGTATCAGGCGCACCGCATCTTTATGATTCGTTCATTCGAGGTTTCTAGCCACAGTGCGAGCCCCATCCACAGCGAAGAACCATGGAGTCTCACGGTATTTTTACCGGTATGAATTCATGATGTGAGAGCCAAGCGCTTCTCTTAAGGGCCGGCCTTACGTCGTCGGCAAGAACTCTCGTGTCAGAACAGAAATAGCTGGAATGTATATAAATTTGTCAATTGTGAACATTCGTCCCGGCCTTTACATCCTAAGTAGAAAGCCTCTCTGGAACGATCCCTGACATACTTACAACATCTTCAGTGGCGGCGATCTCATGTTTGTCGTCTTTGCAAGCCCCTTCCTCGAATACATCTAGTAGCAATATCGGGACCGTGGTGTTCTGGTAAAAGGCTCTTCCCGTGCGTTGGAGCTGATTAATCGCTTCTTGCTACATGTGATACTCATAATGTGCTCGATGGCTTTTTGGCGATATAGTGTGAAGATGTCGGGTTCTTACAATCTCCTGATGACCATTAACCATGAGATGCAACGATCACTGATGACTCACACTTGAGAATTCCCTACCACAATTCTCCCCAAAACGAAATTGAGTAGCGACTATGTTTGGAGGGCACCGTTTGTGCGTCTCCCGGTACTTGATGCCTGTTTCCAAAGGCTGATTAGTACGAATTTTCCAAATCTCATTCACTAAGGCTGAAGACCAAAGAGAGACTCACACCATGCATCTACTGTGTATCGAAGGTGTGCGCATGCGTACTCAACTCGAATGTAGTCGCACATTGTCGATGGCTCTCAAGAAAAGAATCGAAGCGTCTCGAAAGATTTGAGCAGATGAATGAGCCTCCTCGCCATTTTCGTTAAAGTGATAGACTATATATCCTGAGCGATTATCTTGCTTAGTGATAGATCAAGAGCTGCATCTTCCCCACAGTCCCACCCTTGGAGAGCTCTGTACGAAATTTCAACTTCGTCTTCTTCCAGAGAAGTCGCATTGCGCTATGCCGGCGACTCCAAAATCGTCCAGCCACAGCCGTTCCCGAGTGCTATTTCGGTCACATTGAGTATCTTACCACTCGTTTGAACGTAGCTCGATAGTGTTTCTAGTCAGACCACACGCGATGTTCGGGTAGCGTGATACTCAAGATCGGCGGTCGAACGAGAGACCTTGGACAATGAAGCACATGGCTGAGGATGGCTCGGATGGCTAGGCGTCTCGCGTGCCCCTTTTGCCTTCATCGCACAGAGCAAAGTGGCGCGTACATGTTCGCCAAGTATGCGACCATTGACTTTCTTTGTTAACGACATCAAAAAGCGGGAGGAAGTGCGGAGGAGAAGCCCTAGTGCTTTAGCTTCGTAATACCAAAACATAGTGAGAGAGATACTTATCGTCAGATTGAGGGCATGGCGAAGACAATGAGTTTGGAAGCATTGTTTGTTTCGACTTTATCGAGATGGTTGTAGACCTTTAGACGTAAATAGAGTGCTGCCCTTTAGGTGCTTAGCGCTGGGCGGAATAAAAGTTCATCATCATACCAAAACATCCGGCGAGTTGGCGGCAATAGACGTGAGGAGTGCAGCGTGATCGCACGGGACGGCCCTCGAGTAGACGGAATCTTCCCGCTTCACGTCTGTAGTCTCGAATCATGGCAACGAGTAGTGTCGAGCTGAGGTATTGTATGGAGGCTTGGCAAACAAATCCCCCTTCCTTGAGGTCCGCGATGCACATTCAACAACGACTCGATGTAAGTGACAGATTCACGGACCATCATCGTATCGCAAGACGCATGAATTGCTCAGACCGTTGCATAGAGTGGGTTCGTACGCAGACGCATGGCGAGCCTGGAACTGAACCCTCGGTTCTTCACGATGGTCTTGACGAAGTCCAACTTTTGGAAGGCGTCATGTCCCAGGACGATTGGCACTATATGACTGACGACTCGCGTCGCGTACTCTTTGATGATTACCAGAAAGATTACGATGCCATGACTCGACACACCTCGCAACTCGCATCCGCGATGTCTTCGGCTAACCAGCACGGTCAGGGCTATTATTCCGGGTTGCAAAACCTCACCGAGGCGCACCAAACAATACGAGAGTTCAACGCGGCCATCGAGCGTCCCCAAAACATCACAAATTTCCACCACTGTCCTACATATCCGTTACCCCCTTCACCAGAGATTGGCCGCTTCCGTCCAACAAGGTCTTTACGGCCACTGTCGCTTCTCAGCGGACTACTGCCCTGGTTGCCCACTTCGGGCCATGCACTACCGCAAGCAGAGCGTGGGCACAATGACAAACCTTTGCCCAAGAGAATCTGACTTCGGAGTCCTCGTCATCTAGGGCATTCCAGATGTAGTCACGAGGAGCATAACCCTTGTTCGCACGGACTGTAGCAGCTGCCGAGGTATACGCAAGACTCCTGATACCTGCACCTGCACCCGTGAAGAACTCCAATTCCAGGAACAATTTATCGCAGACAGATCCTCAGTGGACACAACTTGCCGCCTGATCACCGCTCATGTGCTCTTGCGTCTGCAACGTGGCTCTCCGCATGGCAAGACTAGCCTAGTCGTCTCTGGATTTGTTGGTAGTTCGGTAGCTTACAGTGGAAAGAAGGCAACCAAGGAGGACCTGCTGCTGAATGGGGGCGAGGAATGCGCCTTGCATCCAGGCAGACACCAGAGACTGTATCCAGAAGCTTTCGTCCAACTTTTGCGGAACAAACCGAACATGGAAATGCTATGTAGATCTAATTTGACTGCGCCACCCTTGTATCTCTATCCCATGGCCCTCCTGACTCCTGACGACGCAACAACCTGGCGTTGAGCGCCTCGCTGTTCCAGAATATCTTGGTGGACCCATGATATGTCCCATTAAGCTTTGTCACCTCGAACATGACAGCACGAGCAAGTGGTGACTGGATCACTATCAGTAGACTTGCAACACTTCAGCGCGCATACTTTCTCGAACAGCCCGGCCGCCACCTTTACGAATCAGTTGTTGCATGTGGTTGTATCGCGAGCGGCTACTTTGGCGCTGGCATGAACCAAGCTACAGCCAGGCTGCAACCAAAGTGGCCGAAGTAACAGCAAGGAAAAGATACCCTGGATGAGGCTCTGATGCTTACAGCGACTAAGTGGTCTCGAGAGGCCTAAGCAAATCGCCACCTATTTCGAGACCCTTCTCACCACCAAGACTTGGGGCTCGCGGCGCGGCTTTGACTGCGCCAAAAGTGGCATTGCAAGTCGATGTAGCCATTGTAGCATCCTCAGACCGCACAGAGACAGGAACTGCAGTGCTCCATTGATGCTCAAAAGGTGGCGGCAAAGCAATATCTTGCGGTTCTAACGCCGGCGCCAAGTCCTCTGGGAGTACGGCTGGTGTACTTTTTGGAGATGCTGGATGCTGTGGCTCAACAGTGGGGTCAGTGGTCTCGATCCAGCGGGCTACTCTGTCCTTAGCAAAAGGAGCATGAGGTGGTGTCTCGAGCGGAGATCCACCACTTTGTAGTAATGGTTGCTTGAGCCCCAGAGAGAGGTATTGTTGCGGTTCAGGCTGTGAATCGCCTGATACACTGTTGGGAAGGCTGACGATGCCCTGATTGGGCTTTTCATCAATCGACGGATTGTCTTTCTCGCCTACCGAAGTTGCTTCGGCCCATGTCGGTATGGAAATGTCCATCGCATCACAATCCTGACGTGCTCTCTCAACAGCGGCCTGCGCTGTTGTGAAATCCTGGTAAGCAATCTCGAGCGTCTTGTTCCATGCACAGGTGAAGTCGTCATCGCTTTGGTCCAGGACTTGCCCTTGGTCTTCCATCACACCTCGACGCTCCCACTGCTCTTGTTGTTCGGATTGAAGCTCGCCAATTCTTTCGGCCATGTTTCTCAATGTACTGAACGCGGCGTAATATGCTTCGAGCTGGTCCGGGATAGGCGGTGAAATGTTACTTGGGTGTTCGGATATCGAAGCAATCGTCGGTGCCAGGGAAACTTCCGGCGCTGCCTCGTTCTCGGGGATGAGCTTGCTTCGGCGCAACTCGGTAGTAATGGTTTGGACTGCATTGTCGAACGATCTTTCTGCATCCTCTTGCTTTCTATCGTTGTCCGTAAATTCTTCTGCGAGTTCGGCGAGGGCAAGTAATTGATTCTCCAGTGCATCGAGGTCCACCTTGACGGCCGACTGCAACTTCTTTCGTCGGGCCCGCGGCTTCTTTGCAGACGCCTTCGAGTCGACGGTGCTAGTGGCTGGCTGCACAAGAGGTTCAATGGAACTTTGCAATCTGTAGAAATGCTGTCGGAAGCTATCCAGACGGTGCCGCAACTCCAAACGCTGGGACGAATTATCGAACTCGACCTCCGCAAGATGACGATACCGGCGTTGATACGCTTCGAAAGCCGGGCTGAGCGGGTATTGTTGCGAGGCATTGTCTACTGATGGGCCTTCTTCTTGCGTGTGCAACGTTTGCAAGCCTGACATCAACTGTGTTCACAATTAAAACGTGCTCTTGAAGGCTTGATCGTAATGTACTTACTTCAGGGGGCAAAGGTTCATTACAACTCTGGCTTTGGGTTGGGGCAGGTAATGACTGGCCGACTTGGGGGTCATGTGCATCGCTGATGAATCCTTCGACATGCTTCTCAGCCTCGCCACCGCAGTTCCTTTCTGTATCGGCACTCAGATCAGCATGTTCATCCGGTGGGTTTTGCCCCTCTGGATAGCCCTGCATAACGAGGCTGAGCCGCGAAGATTACGTGAGATAAGATACAGTCTGCTTCGGTACATAACTAGAAGTTAGGAGACGGCGATGCCGTCGGCAATCGCGACAGCGAAGCGAAAGAGTTTGTATGCTGAGTGTAGGTGAACATAGGACAGCAGCTGGCACGCGTTTACGAGGCGTTGTACCTCCGTACCCGCATGTTACAACAGATGCGCAGTGAAGCTCCGGGCATGAACCTAATGTACCTGCCGTCCTCCGTGCATATGGTGGCGTTCGACGGGGCGTGGACTGTACCCGTGCTCAATGTAACCCTAGAAACGGGATGTTAAACGAACACAGGTGACACCTTCTGCCGTCTACATTCCTCTACGGCCTAAGTCGTAGTCGTGGAGCCGTACTCTCAGTTCATGCACGATAATGCAAAGAAAGAAGTCTTGATTCGTTATGCGTACCGTGCACCCGCCAGGGTGAGGTCACGTCTCCGACGTGGACCGAAGGATTATCGTATCAGTTGCCTTAGAGTACTCTGCAGGGGCTGGAGTCCCCGTCTGTCCGTCTAGAAACATGCATGGCAGCCTACGTCGGAGCAGGGGAGCCTCGCGTATTCACTGGAACTGCCGCTTGGTTTGTAACTCGCTAATGTAGCCAGGCACGGGATGTGATAGGGCCATTACACAGCGCTAAGCGGCGCCCGTGGCCAAGAATCGGCCTGGGCTTCACCCAGCTCTGTATATTGCATTTATACTAGGGAGCTTGTGACGAAGTGTCAGTGGCTATACTACCTCCACTATCCTTCCGTCTGAAGTGTCTGCCTGTTCGTTGGGCTTTCCATCTTGTTCGTTTTTGCCTTGGGGCCTATCGCACCCACATCGTCTTCAAACCTGTTTGGCCCCTCGTCTCACTCACTCGAGGCCATTCGCCCCAACAATTCCTGCTCAACTGAGCCCATAGGAGCACGACATCTTGTTGTGCCCTTTACAGAAGTGTCACGGCTAGGAGCTGGAAACTTACCCTATCACACCACACCGCAAATCGCCTCGCACGGCAAGTACTCACGTCGAGCATCAACTTGCATACCATTTTGTCCCAATAAAATGCGAGCAACCGCCCCCGAAGCTGGGAGGATGTTCACCGCGAGAGGTCTGACGAGGTGCGCCGATGCTGACCTCGAGAGCGGGTCAGATAAGCGACTCCACAGTCGAAGAGACGAGGACGACACTACTTTCATCAGCGCTGGTGGGGATGGAGACAGCCAAACTGAGTCCAACTCTTGTCATGAGCACCAAACTGCTAAAGCCGTGTTGATCCGTACGGGTAAAGGTTTCGGAGACTTGGCAGTGTTGCCTCGACAAATTCGACTAAAAATCTATGGAATGGTTCCTTCCGATAGGAGATTCAATCTTGATTCGCCATGCCATTGGCCTCGTTCGTTGTTCGACACATCAAAGTCTGTGCGTGTTGAGCTTGAAAGATGCAAAGACCCAAACCACAAGGCCACAACATTTAGATACGACGTCAGAACGGCTGGAAAAGATCCCGACACCTGGATACGTAAGCATCTGGCTCGGATCCCTGCTGCGAGTGGACAGAATGTCACCTTTTCAGTCATTGATTCCACCACGGACTTGCCAGGCCTTCATTTTCAACTTTTGTCAGAGGAGAGTGGAAGCTTTGAGCTCTTCTTGTCCATGGCAAACCATCGACAAATGTATGAGCATGGAAATGGAATGCAACCCTTGTGGGAACTAGCGGCTCATCTCGCTGTCGCCATTTACGACCGACCAGTCAAACCTCGCACTAGCCAGGATCCAAACATCGTCAACGTTAAATACCTCGAGGCTGTGACACAGTCGTTGCGGCAGTTCTCTCGCCCAATGCAAAACGGATGTAGAGCGGGGCCTAGCTTTTCATCACGTCTTCAAGAGGCATTGAGGAGGCGTTGTATCACCATTCCAAATCCAGCACGCCTGCTATTCCGAAGGGAGAGCTCAGTTCGGCTATCCAATAGAGGGGTTGGTACATTCTATGCAGAAGCAGGCGATGATTGGATGCGTGACTTTCTTTTACTCGGGTACCAAGGATCATTCAATGATACTGCAGTACACGACTATCTTCGGGCATTGACGTCCGAAGACTACAAAAAAGTGTGGAAAGTAACCTCCGCAGGCCGTAGATCCGACCCCGCAATCGCGATGTGTAGGCCATCACACGGCTGTCTTCGAGCTGAGAATAGATCCTAGCGACTTCAGGCGACGTGGCCCTCGGTTACGACGATGGTCTCGCGACCAGGACCATTATAGGCCAACAGCGTCTTCCTAACGTCAGTCTGAATTTCTCTTGGGTATGCAGATCGCGGTAATTCGTTCATCGAGTTCTTGTTATTTCTGAATGAGCCTCTCAAATAGATATTCGAAACAATACAGTACCCGATACAGCTATGTAGACGCTGAAAAAGGTCATCCGAGAAGCTCGCTGATCATTCGACTGGCTGAGTGTCCCCGGCTCTAGCAAGGTTGCTGCGCCCGTCCAGGCTCGCTACGGACCGCCTGTTTCCTAATAACAGCGCGCGGCCCCCGCCGAGAAGGAAGAGGCGCGGAACGCTGTTGCCTAACCTAACCAATATGAGGCTGCGAATCGCATAGGATTCTGTCCGAATCTGGACTTAGCGCGTTAGGGCTTCGCTTGAAAGGGTAAAGCGGAGGACTTTTCGCGTGGGATTCTTGGTTGCGATTCGGGGTCGGTGCCGACATGCTACAGCTATCTTCACGAATAAGAATTAATATACAGGTATTCAGCAAACTCGTAGCAGCATAACTATACTACTATCATGGCCAGACGAGGTGTGCACATGGCGCAGCAGCTGTGTGGATCAGCGAGGGAACGAAGCTACGCGCACCCGCTTGAACGTCGAAAGCGCGACGACGCCCTAATCAATATGAGGCGGAGAATTCAGCTGAATTCCAGCTTGGCGGCTACCGCATTCGGTAAAGCGCAGGGGTGCACGGCTACATTTCAACAGGATTCCAGTAACAGGATTCCAGGCGCGTGTCCGACTGAACTACGCGCTTATAATTCACGAAAAAAAGTATAGATAATATCTTACTGCATATCCGACTCGATCCCGCTATCTCACTTAACTCTTAGACGCTACGTTGCATTGTTACACGCATGCGAATACAGCCCCCGACGCGATGTTCCCCCCCGCTTTCTCGAACGCCAGACAGGCGACTTCAGTCAGAATTCCAGCCGAGACGATGCTTCAGACTGTTGAGAGAGGAGCGAACACTATAGACGACTAGAACTAAGGAAGATTGCACCCTCAAAGCGGGGTCAAATGCAGTGCCCCCACCTGCCGCCCCAACACCCAACGTCGCACCTGACAGCAGCCTAGTCCAAGACACGGCATACAGACAGCAATGGCAAGAAAATATCAGTACGCAATTAAACCTTGGGAGTTTTACAACTGTACAAGGTGTGGCTCCGACCTAGTCATCGGGCATGGGAAACGTCAGTGCACCTAGAAGGCTTTCAGTGGCAGAAATACGGTATGGACAGCCTGACATGAACTTCTCTAAGATGGCACATGCAATCTCTGCCGAGCGCATGGAAGGAGCTCTCTATGGGATGCGAGCCACTCTCGAGGATAGTGTCGAACTTGTCACCTCTGAGCCTGGCAGGGTGGACCGGCAGCTGGCGTATGTGGACGATTGCAAAGATATGTCGTGTAACCAGGTAGCCATTTCGCAATATATTGTCACGAGTAGGCAAGATAGCCCCAGAATACCCAAAGATTCCTGGATACGCCCATTTAATCGCTCTTCGCCGGCCGCGAGCCCTCATGCTCGAGATTTTCCTTGCATCTTCCTCCAAAGGCCGCATAGGGTCAGGGTTGGTGTTGCCGTCTGTCTCAGTGAAAGCCACGGCCTTGTCGTACATCATGGCCGGCAAACCGCATTACAGTCGCACAATGTAGCACAGCGTAGCACAATGCCACCTGTTCGCAAGGTGCCCTCATTTCTCATCTAGTTCTGCGTGTCTCCCGTTGGGTTTTTTGTACCTTTCCCCCAACTTTCCAAACCTGCCCGATTTGACCAGGTAGCGAGCTCATGCCAGTCCCCATCCAATACCTGCGAGGCCAGGGTCTCGGGCCCTGCACTAGCCGGCACCCCGCAACCCACTCGATCTCATCTGCGATCAACGCCAACAAGGCGGCCTCTTCAGCCACCAGCGAAGGTCCTGATGCGCTTGACAACACCATAACTATCGTCCTCACTGCAATTGGCGCCTTGTTGACATTCGCATCTCTTGTCGTCGCTCTTCGACAATACCGCTTGCATTTGAGACAATTGCGAGGCCCCAGGAACGATGGTGACGTTCTCCTGCCGGAGGTCCACCTGCAAGATCGAGATGTCAGATCCACGTAAGCCTACCTTGAGCATTTCCATGCAGAAAGATAGCGAGTCTAACGCTGTTCAACAGATTTATCACTCATCCAGGCATTTGCGCCGTCCGGGCCAACACCCTCTGAGCTCGCCGCTCACGCAGCTAAGCAGGTCATCGACATGCCTATGTGATCTGAATCATGCGATGCATGTCGGAACATCACAGGCTTCACCAATCATGTGACGCCGCACGTCAGCGCATGAATCGAGAACAACAACAGATTATTGTAATCCTAAGGACCCAGCAGAATTACTCAACCCCAGTCAGACGACGCCATCGAATATTCTCGACATTCTACATGTGAACAACACGCACACGCAAGTAAGGAAGTGTACCAAAGTAACGCGATATGAGATCGGATCAGTCTATTGGGTATATTAAGCTCCGCCAACGACTCCATCAGTCCTTTGTGCAAATTGAGAAGACACTTTCTTCTCGCCATGGCTTGTTCGGACCCAGCAGCGAGTCGAATCAGACTCTCTCCATCATATACAGCCACCGTCTCGGGTGAGAAGAGTGCGGGTAAGGGGCGAAGAAGATGTCGTTCGATGACTTGTTTGCAGACATTGTCGATGAACGTCTTACGCGCGACCTACGGCGGATTAGCTTTCCTCCACATGAACTCAATTGTTGCTTCGATACCTTGTAATAGGCATCGAGTCTCGCGCGGATTTTAGAGCAGGCCTGCTCGTCCATGTTCATAGTCACGTGCTTTTGTTAGGCATGAACAAGTTTTTCTAAGTTAACGCCGTGCTTTTTGCTGTGTACGGAACCATAAAAGTCGTCCTCGGCTGTATCCTCGGCTGTATCTTTGACTATACTATGTATCAGATCACGAGACGCTTTCTGGCGTGCTTTCTGCACATTGTCGGTGTATCAGTGATTGTATGTGATTGGCTGCTGGTTCTCGTCACCGACCAGAGTTTGAAGCTCTCTTTCTGCTTCATTCATGTGCACAGTCAGTCGTTTGTTGACCTGTCTTTTCATCTCTGAGATGATACGTTCCTCGTCTGTGGTATATTCCCGAGAGCGCTGCGATGAAGGACTTCAACGCCTTGTGAACGAGTTCGATATGATCAACCGCAATCTGTCCCCATCGCCTGGACTGGATGTGGAACAATTCCGCCAGGAGAACATGATTGTAATTCCCGGGTAGTTCTCGTCCTCTTGTATGTGCATACATCTTAAGACCGGTTGTTAGTTGGAGCTTCATTGGTGATACAGTCTGATATAGCACACTTACATGCTTGACCCACTGATTGAATCTCACGTCCGTCATCGGAATCTGTTCTACCGGATCCCGACGAGTGGTTACATCTCTGAAGTCGACGTCCGGACCTGTCGTATCATCGGTCGACTCTGGTACGATCTTGACCATCGATCCCTGAACTTGCATCTTGTTCGAGAAATCCATGTTCACGGAGTGTACACTTCTGAATTTACTTGCTCCCCTTGACCGCGATATAGTAAGACTCTATTTGTCGACGGCTAGGGCGGTGAGTTCTCTGAAAAAAGGCGAGTTCAGATATGCCATCGCTTCTCTCGAGAAAGTAGACGAAGTCGCGCTGAGGACAGGACTCGAGGCGGACATTCGCACATTCAAGAGTCATTGTTGTGAGTCTCAGCTCAAACTTGCAATCAGGAATGTAAACAGACACGCGCGAAAAGGATTCTATGAGAAGACTTTACTGTGGGTCATGGAAGCCAAAAGAGCAGCAAGCGAGGCAAGGCGTCCTTGTCCAGATTTCACTGGCGTCTTAGCATTCCAGGAGAAGTAATCGGGGAGACTGGCCAAGAGGGAGTGGAAGGCCATGCCACGAGCCGGGAACCCGAACTCTTTCTTCTGGCGCGCCGATTCGAGAAATCCTTCGTCGTTCGATCAGTTTCCAGGCCTGTCCAACTCGTTCACGTACCGTCAGCCCCCGTCTCTGACCACGCATATCCCCAGTCCCCCTTGATCAAGTCCGCCGCCTTTTCCGCCACAGCATATACCGAAGACAAGCAATTGCCAGAGACATGGTTCGGGAAGACGCTGGCATCGGCGACACGCAAGTTGCGCACACCTCTGACGCGAAGTTCTCTGTCCACAGCGTCTCCCATAGCGCAAGAGCCGACGGGGTGGTACTCGGTGAGAACCCGGTCTCGCGCGTACGCTTGAGCTTGAGCCGCGTTGTATAGATCGACGCTCACGTCTGCTGGGCAAGTGCGCTTTGCGATCTTGCCCTTCATGGCCTCGGAGCCAGCGATCCTGTCCAGTAGTCGCAAGCCAGTGGCGAGTATGGCAGTATCGGCCGGATGTTTCAACAGAGCAGGGTCGAGCGCTGGGTGGTCATTCACATCTGCGCTCTTGATGTGTACCGAGCCCCTGCTAAGCGGATATTGCAAGGCTACTGCTGCTGTGATTGACATTGGTTTACCAGGCTCAAGAGGTGGGAAGAGTCTCGATTGATCTGCGTAACCTTCATCTCCGAAGTTGTGGGCGACGAGTGAGATTTGCAGGTTGGCTGACTTCTCGTCTTTGAGGTGCTCCACAGTACGCTCATACTGTCTTCTTTGGAATTGCGTGACGGCCGGAAGACTGTCTTTGATCCACTTGAGGATGCTAGCCTGCTCTGCTCCAGAAGCAAACAACTACAATCGATTAGTGATGATCATCATATATCTTATATCTGTAAAGTATCGACTGACCTTATAAGAATAAAAGCCTTGTGTGCTAGAGATCTCTGTGAGAGGACCACCTTGTTCATCCGTAAGCTGTTCCCAAGCACCTTGTATGACATCCGGATCGTAGATCGCTTCCAGCGTTGCAATACCAGGCGTCAATTCCCAAGTTACAGTCGTGAGAGCGTGATCCTGGAGGTTGTTGCCGACACCTTTGTTCTCGACCTTACACTCAACGCCAGCAGCCTTGAGAACCTCAGGATCACCAATTACTACTGCATCACCAATACGCCTTCCATCACGGTTTGTACCAGATCTCAAAGGGCGCGAGAAAGACGTCGTATGATTCAGAAGGCAAAGCAGTGTGTTGCGCAGATCTGCAGTAGGCACAGATACCTTTTCGAAGATGCTAGTGGTGTAAGACTGTCTCGATTGCAATCGCGGTTACAAGATTACTGACAACACTGAAGAGATTGTACAAATGGCACGAGATATATGGCTACGCCGAGATGTTCGAGGCGTTTGCCATGAATCAGGCTCTTAAGGGTATGCCTAATCGTATGATCAAAACTCCCGGCATGTTCATCAGGGATATCAAGCGAGGCTTCACGGGCGCCTCGAAAATCGCGCAACAAGCCGCCATCGAGGATTGCTACAACTTTGACCAAGTCAGAAACGCTATAATCACGACAACGCGCCGGTCCAGCCAACGCCGTGTTTCGATACATAGCTGGACAACGTTCGGCTCCATACCGGAAGAGGATGCCGAAGCCATTCAGGCAGCATTTGTATAGAGTTTTGGATGAATCTGTTGGTTCTCACGTACAAATACCTTGACAATGGAGCTGACATATGTCTGTAGTTTGGATCGCGAAGCCAACTTGATTGATAGTCATTGCGACATCAGCGACATCACTTATTGTACTACATGTTTACTTGCTCAAATATGTGTATCCTCCAAGGATAGATAGGCTCATAGTCAACGACTACTGAGCCTTGCTGTGTCTGAAGCGGATTAATTGGTTGCAATGCTGTGGGACCCGGTACCGGACAATTCTGTTTATGACGATGCGGATGTCGATATGGATACAGTCCACGTGTTAAAATCCACTTTCTTTCCCTTGGGAAGTATCAATGAACAGAGTTTTCAATTGCTCTTACGACCCCACATGCCACAGGAGATACTGTACATCATATATATCGCTGTGACTGATGGCTTCCAAATTGAGACAAGGTTGTTTCGTAGTCATGCTGATAGCGAATCATGCTACGTCCCGCATGAACATCATGAGTCAAGCGAGTATGTCGCTATTTAATTAGGATCAGGGTTGAACGCCGCTTTAGATGACACAAGGCACATGATCTCACAAGGGTCTAAGCAGATCACGTGATAATTAAGTAAGCCCAAGGCACCGTCAGACCCATATCTCGTCCCAATCGAGATAGTGGTGTTCACTGCAGCAGACATCCAGCCGCAGTCAGTTGGGCCACTCCATCATGTAAATAGTTGCCGTGACACTCGGAGGCCAACCTATCTAGCTTGGTTGCGTAGATTAATCCCTCGAAACAAGGTGAGACCTGCAATTTTTCGACGCTCTCACTCGCTAAGGATGGTGAGATGGTGATAGCGTACACAAATTTGTCTGTTTCGCTGGTAACGATTAAGCCATACGACATTCAGGCAACAGCACTGTGCATGTCAGCGGTAAATACCAAGATATCCTTGTTGTCAATGAACCGCTGCGTGACTGTAGACCGAAAAGGCGAAGTATGAAAAGGCTCCAATGTAGTAGAAGACCAACGCTAGAGATCTTCGCGATAGTGACCAGTGCAATTCCCAGCATACTTCTCAAAAATAGGCGGAAGGTCTCCCCGAAACATCTCGCCAAGACTGACTGACATGTCTCGAACACACTACGTCAATCGTTCACTTCCACGGGCATCAGATGTCTGGTTCAGCTTACCATGCCTGATCTGTACGCACGTTCTGACTCCGATGAAGAGCTACGCATTGCTGAAGGATGCAGAATCCATGAACCTCATATTGACGCCCAGACCGACTGGGCTGTAAGCATTGTCGATCTCTATCTGCCTCTTCCGCAATAAGACATACAGAAATCTCACTTACTTTGGTAGTCGCAAGGTTTCCACTGGTGCAACTTAGGCTCTGCTTTCTCCTTTGAAGTCGCACCACTTCTGCAGCCCCTGCCTCACTATTGGAAGGATTGCGCATAGCCGAAGTGGACGGCATGAATGGGATTGGCGACTGACTGGCTTCATTCCGGGCAGTACAGGGTATTCTTGCCCCTGTTACGGAAAGATTGTGTCAGACAGGGTGCCACGATGCATTACTTGATATGAGGCGGGTCAAAAAGAGTCTTGGGGACCACTGCACCACGCAGAGATCCGGCTCCATTACCCAACCAGGAGCCATGCACGGTCTGAATGGCGTACCATTTGGTATCGGCAACGTCGCAGCTACAAATGACATAAAAAGATGAGAGGGAAGTGTCTTGTATGTCGCAGAAGTTGTTCAGCAGCTCGCCGACTCCTGCTGGACCACTATCGGGACTAGGCAACCAACATAGTCGTTACGTAACGTTGGCGTAGATGGAGCGGTGCCTTGCCACTGCACAGACCCGCATTTGGCTGGCATGTCTCTAGCTGCAGCTGCCATGCATGAGCGCTCTTGCCTTATTGAACTCACGAGCGAGCTGCTTCGTGTGTGACTCCTGCAATACGGGCATCCTTGCCGGAGGATTAGAAGCGAGCAAACATTCAACTGGCATAGTAAGTCACACTACCCTAGGCACTGGTGCGCCATGATGTTCATGCATTCACGGTGCAGGCGGAACAATGTCCCGTACTTCAGACCATTTGCGGCAGCTAATCGGAGAGTGAGGCCGCTATGGTCAGACAAGTTTCGAGCAGGATGGTGATAGCTCTTCCTCGAGACACGAAGAAAGCACGTCGGAACGGATATCTTTTTTAATTTTGCGAACTTAAATTGCCACAGTTGCCTGGTGGCTGGCTTGGGCATGGTTCGCTCAACTTCAATTGATATTCTCATGGTCGACTTGGCGTGGAGGTTCAAAACTCGTCTATCGATCCTTGTCATTTTCGATGTGAGCATCTGCTTACTGTGTATGGAGGTTTTACACGAATGACTCAAAGTCTGCAGTACTGTACCTCAGATATCAGAAACGCCCGTACTTAGTCTCCGATGGTTTTTTGCTCTTACAGACCATGATCTCACAAATGTACTCTACGCCATTATCTTGCCTCGTCTTATTCAGGTCGAAAAAATGCCAGATTGAACACCAGACCCTGCATGGTAAACGATTTGCCAACGTATTTGATCTCCATTTCATCCGTTCCGACAATCGTTTCATTCACCCCACGAAAAGACGCCAGCTCCTATTTATTCTAAGTTTCTAAGATCATGCTTCTTTTGTTAAACAAGCTAAGTGCAAATCGTTTACCACAGATCGATGTCAAACAGGCATCCTGTGCGACGCGTATGATGACGACATATGCGTTCAGATATGCCAGGTTCAGTGTGCGTTTTCTTGAAACCAGTCACGGCTAGGTCTAGCTCTTCTGGCACCGTCCAGGCGGCATATGCAGGTAAATGTAGGGCTGTCTTAGTACGAAAACAGCCACCTGAGGCTGCGCCGCCACGATTGTCTTTCTACTGTAGACCTTTTGCAAACCATCTATCTAAAGATTACACCCGATTCTCTGTCTTTAAAAGGGGAGATAACGCATGTTACAGTTAAGATCTAAGAAGCTACATAAGGCACCACACTGAGACGGAAGGGCTCGTATTCATTTTGCCCAACAATGCCCGTGCTCACTCCATCGCTGAACGACTAACTGTGCTGATATCTGATACCCCTCTGCGGGACTCTCGCAAATGTACGGCAGCGTCTGTAGTGTGAGGCCACCAGCCGAACTAACCCCATATGACAGGAAGCGCATCCGTCAGCAAGCACTCGATGAAATCTCAGGCCCGTGGAACATCAGGTATCGCAAAACGGCACAATGCAACATCGTCATTCCACAAGTATCGACATCACCGACACCATCCGGCACTTCTTCACAAGAAGCCGCGGGCAGACTGAAACTAGAGTTGAGTCCGTCGCAAGAGAGATTGCCAACATCGACCTCTGCTGTTTTCCACACATTTTGACGTTGAGCCAGAATCGCCGTCAATGGCACAACCCTTGACCGGTAGCCGCCGTCAGACTTGCTATTGGATGCGAAACCTTGCCAGCGCTCAAATGTTGGACAAGGAGCAAGACATGACGAAGTAAAAGTAAATTCGAAGCGTTACATGTACAGGGAGACTGACTTTCAGTGACTCATTGTTCGCGAGGGCTCGATGTCGCGAGAAGAAGACTAACTTCACTACTGTAGCATGTTTGCATTCTGACTCACTACGACCGTGATTGATAACCCTGTCAGGACGTTCCTCCTTACGTGGATTCTTGTACCCGTGTGTTTTGTAGCCAATGTGTGTATCGTTTCGCTCTCGATATGTGTAGGTTGATTGCATTCTGCGCCGTCGACAGCATTGGCCGCGGTATGGGGATTCATGATATATCGCGGGAAAGTCCCCAAAACATCTAGGTTTGATCTTTCCTCCAATAATATTCATCCAGATTCACGAAGGCAGCATTGTGTCTGGACAAACCATTGCAGTGGATATCGTAGAGCCTCACGCTCCGAACACTGCCCAAGAGAAGCAGGCTATCCAAGTCAACCTTTCGCATAGCCATTGATGTCACCGTGAAGTGACGAAATGGAGCCTCTCGCAGTGATCGGACAATCTCAGAGAAGCAACCACCGTCATCGCGATGGTCATAATCACTCTCGAAACCGAGTTTCAAATCTTCCAATCTTGCACAGCTCGACAGAAACGAAGCGAGCGCCTTCCTGCGGTCACTATACTGAAAGAGCTCAAAGATGCAAACATCAAGACTGCGGATATTCGTCCACAAATCCCGGACGTGTGCCCAGGCATCGAGAAATGTACCCAGGCACCTGACTTCATCCAATTTCGCCGCATCGACAGGGCTTTTCGATGCCATCAAAGCTTTCAAGACAGGCAGAAAAGTTCTTTCCTTGTCGAGGTCGGCCTGGCCATCTTTTGGGGTCAAGATAGCCAGCTTCTGTAAGGCGAGTGCTCCGTATGGTCTCACCTGGCCCAGATTGCTGGTAATCGCAATTGAATTCAGCTTGTGTTTACTGAATTTGTCAAAAACCTGCTCCAACAGCGTTGTAAGATTTTTTTCCTCCCACAGCCATGTATTCTCATTTTTCCAGATACGTGTCCTCTCAGCTTGAGATAGGTAACGTCTGTCCAGGCGTGGAGGAAATCCAGGTGACCCGGAAACATAAGTGCTGTTGTCGATCTAGTCACCTCTAATACTCGCACAAACTTCATATGAACTTACACATTGCCACTTCCTAGCTGTTGCTCCTTCAGGTCCTGGACATGTGAAAAGTCTAGGGCCCACGTGTGTGCCGCAGTCGTCGATTTTACGACAGTGTTTCATCATCACACGGTCGCTTCATCCGATCTGGGGGGCGGCACATCGCAATGATGAGGTCGAAATTGACTTCTTTGAGTTCATCGCTACCAAAGGTACAGTAAGCACGTACTTCGCGGCCGCTGATCGCCCTTGTCCAGCCTTGGTGTGCCCATATAAGCGCCGGACAAGGTTCTTGTGAGGCGCGCTTGCGCCCCTGCGAGTCGGCGTCGCGGACGAAACAGACCGATCCCGCGCTTTGCGCGCCAGCGTGATTCGCCATGCTGGCAGTCCAAGGCCAGGGCCGACGACCCGTCGCGAGAGCCGAGACGCTGACCCCCGCATCATCTAGTTCTAGCAAATCAGAGACGCTCTCGTCGCGATATCGGCTCAATCTTCAGCTCGGTCAGCTCCCTGCAAATCCCCACCAGGCGTTCGTTTGGCTGCACTATGAACTGGCAAGTGTAGGTAACAGCTCGCAAATATGTGCAAGGCGTGCTTTGCGACAAGGCGCACACGAGGGATCCCATTTTGACTCCAGCAAGACTACACGTAATTGTGCGGCTCGGGCAGGTTGATGAGGTGGTGGTGAGCTGCAGCCACAAGAACGGACATTGCGGCAAAGGCATCGCCAATGGACTGACTGTCTCTCTACAGTCTGATGGGCCAGCGCCTTGCCGATGCAATACGGTGAGTAATATACCAAGTAACCTTGCTGGGGAAAAGGAAATCAACGCAAGAATACGGATCTTCCGGGTCGGGTGGATTTCCTCCACGCCTGGACAGACGTTAGCGATGATGAGCGCTCGAGCTCTCGCTTGTGGATTGCAATAGACATTCTGGGACTCGAGAACGAGGGCGCATGTTCGAACCGCCTTTGGCAAAAATGAAGTCGACCAGGACGAGCTCGAGCTGCTGCACATTTCCGGCCAGATGTTCAGTAGAGGCGATGCCAAGCAATGCCTGAAGCGAATGCTTTGTGCACAGATGGATTCTGCGCGTGAACCACTTTTTAACGTAGAGTTCTCGAACCTTGTTCTCAAAAGAGTGATTGACGAGCCGTAGGTTGGACTGTTCGGGAGAGTCACAGTATAGCCAGATGATCTGCATCAGCTCTGTGGCAAGTTGCGAGAACGGATCTGTGTCGGTGTTGATCTGATTTGCCATGCTGCGTCGCATTATGCGTTGAGGTCAGAATCGAAGTATGGTCCAACAAAAGTTCCCCCAAGCTCCAGTTCGTGATCTTGTCGTCTGGACCTGTGATGAGAAAAGTCGATCAGTGGTTGAAACTGGAAGAATAAATCCACGCTGGACACGACGACGAGGTAACAACAGGATTTGGCAATGGTCCGTGCATGCTTGTAATCTGTTCCAGGCATGACCTGTTTTGGCGAGCCCCTGACTGTGTCACCATTTCAGAAGCAATCTTGCATGTGAGTCGGTAAATTGATGACACTCTAAGAGTTGGTGCGGAAAAGTCCGGCGCAAACGTCGCAGTTGTTATAGGTTTGAGACCACCAGTCGAACTTATGCTCAACATACAACCTTGTCGACTGCGAACCCGATCTACGCTTGATTTGTCTTCGACTGAGTTCCGATATTTCTTTTTCAGACAACATGGCTAGCTTTGGCTCAGCATAGCCTTTAATCACGCGCTGAAAGCTGGTTTAGGCCTCCGCAACAATGTTGAGGAGATGCTAATGAGCCACAAGCTTGACAAATTCAGTGTTCCGGTTCTCACCTCATAGCATGACGTAGCTGCACCTGAGGTACAGGTATTGAAATCCATGGTTGTTTCTCCCAAGGGGGGAAGGGAGGGGGGGTGACTTGATGGTGGAATTCTTTGAGAGAGAATGACTTCCGAGGTCGAGTAGATGTGCTGGGATGTGGATGGTCTGCACGAGCGGGGAAGACCTTCCCAGCATTCCACGAACTTCTCAACGTCGCCAGCTCTGCCCTGAGCAAGATTGACGTGCGCGCATCTACATTTGCGACATTGACACTCAATCTTCAAATTTGCGATCTACGAATTTGCGGATCCCTGATATGAGTCGAAGAGCTTGTTATAGTCTGAATACTCATCTGCAAGAATTCTGATGTGATTTGTACGCTGGGAATGCCACGTATCCTTGACATGCCAGACATCAGTGGTGTACGAATCCGATGGGTGGTGAGCGATGGGGTTCACGCAAAACTATTGTCGCATATCAATCGTAGTTGGAGATCGTGTTGTACTGTACAGAAGAGGGTGCTCCAAAGCTGTGTCTAATGCGCAGTAATTGTTCAAGACACTTTAGGAGGCTCTCGTTGCCGCTGATATGCACTGGTAAAGGTGAGACGACCAACCTAAAGGAACAGGAAAGAGTGTTTCTAGGTGCTCTTGTGCCTCGGTCCACAAGAATGAAGCATGTCAAATCCAGCTGTCTTGGTTGTCGTTATGCTAAAGGATTGCAATCCGGTCTGTTATAGAGTTGCAAAAGTTCATGAACCTAATCACATCGACCACAGCTACAGCACATGAGGAGTGGTGGGAGATGGCGGGAAGTTCATTTTATTGAGCTACCGAATTCGTCGCTTTGTATCGCTTTCATGTTGACGACCGTTGACCTGTTTCAGTGTGCGAAATCATTTACGAAGGTTCATATGTACGTTGTCTCGATCAAAATGTCGATCAATATGTCATCCGGGTATGCGTAACTCAATTTGCCTACATCAGTGATCTCTGACCCGGAAGATACTGTGACCCTTGCTTTTGATCAAACGTTTCGGACTATGATAGCAAAGTCTTGTGATACAGCACCGATGCCGTTATGGTTGTGCAAATAGTATTGGTAGTATCATCATGATTTTACACCAGGTGCATCGGTCGATCGTTACAAGACCTGGTACGGCACCACACCCCTTCCATTACAGTATGGCCGCACTTGTTCTTGGCCAAGTCGTTTCAGGAAGTCCCTGCGGAAGCTAAAACGCAATGCTACATGATCGCCTCGGCGGCACAAAACCGAAAGTGTGCGGCGCATGTTGATGCACTGTAAACTGCTCCAATGACGTCTCAAGAATGTCATTCATGCTCGTCGCGCTCTGTGCGGCGCGCCCCGGCATTTTTGACCATTAGGCAGTCCTTCAATGGGTCCGGAGCTAGTCGGCACGTGGCCTCCAGATGCAGCCAGCTCAACGTATCCATGTAGTGCTTACATTGAGAGGCCCCAGTTCATGCCGAGATTGATGTCGGTTCAGGGGCTTGGGGTTCGTGGCTATGGGAAAGTGTAAACTTACGAGATTATAATGCCAGCCACCTGGAACGAAGCGAGGCGGGAAAACATCCGACTTGCACTGATAGGTCGGACGTACGGACACAGATGACGGATTAAGGTGTCATTGCATCAATGCGACCCCTGTACGTACTGAGACCGAGCCGCTTGGCCCAATTAAAATGGCGCCACCGTGGTCCGCACGGAACACCACCCCTCCAACTCACCGGCTCGTTCGATCACTCGCCATCGTTACTTAGGAAGCTAAAGACGAGGCTGTCAGCCCGAAGCGAATCATTATTCCTGACCATGTGAGATGTTTTAGATTGCTTAGCTAGGGTCATGGCCTTGCACTTGCCTATGGTTACTGTCGCACATGCCAGTTTTTCTCTGAACGAGCATGACATGGACCATCTCGAGGCCTACAGAGATAGTGTTGGTGGCTTGCATTCACATGACACGGTGCCGCTGCTAATGTATAGTGATATCAATAGGCACAACTGGTTGCCTTCTTTCTCTTTGCCCCTTCAAGGGGTCTCTCCGGTCACGCTCATTTACAAGGCGACCTATATCACTGCATGAGCATGGAGAGCTATTACGCGGTGTGCTAGTAAAATCATGTTCCGGCACGTGGGAGAGGATCCGGACGGACTAGCGGAGTCGGATATATTGTGGCTTCATGGATACTCTTGCATCGGACCTGGAAGCCAAGGGCAGTACAGATTGCAACAGGTTGCCTCGTATATGGTCAGATCTCATTGGATGGACTGGTAAGTCTGTCGTATGGGAGATGAAAAGGTGTGCTGGTACATATAAAGGCCGAACGAGTCTGCTCCTATTGTAGGTATCGTCCTTCCATACCAATTTCTTCATTGACAGCAACCATGATCAGGCCGCGAGACAATGAAGAAAACGCCACTCGGTCCACGCTCCCGACTCAAATCATGCATCAAGATGTAGGAAATGTCATCTCCTTGTCAAAAAGAAAGCTGGCTGACATTTAACAGCCTTTTGCGACCTCCACAACCTCGCAATCATATTCATCGAACCCTGGTGTTCAACCTGAGGACATGCCGTTGGCTCAAACGATTGGACCGACACATCACGAATGGCAGATGAAATGCCTGTTCTGTGCGTGCAAGCTCGTGTTGAAATTTTCGCCCGACATTTTCATGACAGATCTCCTGCCGAAGGCAATGTACAGCAAGAAGCATTCTCGATACCCTGACGGAGGTTCAATGACCATCTGCCCGATTTGCCTACTACAACCCGCTGGAGGCGTCGATACTTATGGACGTGCGGCAGAGATCTTCGACGGATTCAAGCTCGATGAATCTAGCCTCGCACCTTTTGAGGACGTGACGGCCTTCGGTGAGAAGATACCACTCATCAAAATGGAATCCAAAGTTCTCCATTACAACAGTGTCGCTGCAATGGATTTGATTACAAAACAGGATCCGACTGCATGTTTCATCATCTACGGATCAGGAATTAACTGGATTTCCTGATCATTGTTGCCTCGATCTCTGGTGGCTTGACTATATGCATCGGAAGCGAGGATCCGTGCCTTCGAAACGACCGAGGAGTTTTGAGCTGCGCAGCAGGCGGGACAGATGATAGAATCTTGTATAACTTGGATGGGATGATCCAATCGGCGACCCAAGGTTTCAGCCTCATGTTCACCTTTACTGTCTCAGACACGAATGAGCGGGATGTGATTGCATATATGTGTCTGGTAGAAGTGTTGCATGTACTTTGTAAACAGGAAATTGGCACCGTCTTGCTTCCCTTCTGATCTTTGTTTCAACTTTGCGAAGGAAACCACGAGGCAGGCAATAGATACACGGCCCCTTCTACTTGTGGCCTCGCTATCGGCAGACCTAACGTTACTTGATGAAATAAAATGCCGAAGCCGCTCGTATTGCAATCATGATGAGACATACCATCGGGGTGGTGTCGAATGAAACATTGGCTGTGCCATGATCGAGCGCGCTGCGAAGCTCCACGATGTTCTTAAGCTCTGCCAGGCTTGATTCAGATCGTTGGAAGTCATTGCTCTTCTCTTCGAAATACTTTATATGGGAAATCTTAGGTAGCCGGCGTGATCGCAAGAAACATCATCATATTCAAAGATAAAAGGCCCCTTCGAGGTCATATACCAAAACTTGTGACGAGAGACTTATATCGTACTTAGAAGTGTGAACCGTCTTTGACGGAGAAAGCCATTCTCCAAAGCTGTCTCAAACGTAGCACCTTCCTAGCGGCTCCCGCTGAAAGTGGTTGTCAGCGACAGACAAGAGTTCACAAATTGTGATGCAGCTGCTTCTCGGGTGCCCATAAGGCCTTATAGAGGTACTTGCGCTCGAGAGAAGCATAACAAGAGTAAAGTCAATGAGGATACTTTGAAGGAACAGATATGCAACCTGATGAAATTGGAGCGTGAGCACGTCTCAGCCATTTTGACCAGGTGAGTTGCGAAACGTTCCAGACATGGTCATCTGATATAGATACTGTTGAGAGTCCGTTTGATATCAAAAGGAATAAATTCCGCATCACAACATTACACATACTGCTGCATCCATGACCGAATCCCTTGCATGAAACCTGGAATAGAATGTTTAATGTCAGCATTTCTCACCGCTGAATGAGCCATCATAGCAGGAAGATATGCCAAATTCCAGTCTGATCACACTCAGCGAGTATCACATCGGTTGCGGCCATCAACATCTACCGCCGAGTCTCCCATTGAGACTGCAGACAAGGCTTCCGCCTTTTTTACGCAGAAACCGTCACATCAAGTCACAGTCGGGCCACGGTACAGTACCGGGACGTAGTAGCTGTATAGCTGCCAAAGTCACTATCGATCCGATGCCTCGTGAGTCAGATCATCGACCAGATCGAGACAAGCCATTCGTAAAATTTGCGAGGGAATCACAGAGCTGAGTGCATGTTAGTGGCAGACAAGTTCAATGCTCACATGTCCAATGAAAGAAAGGTGAATAACGTAGTGACATGCATGCTGCAACGACCCAATGTAACCCGTACGCCAAGACATAGCTCTGAATGTCACCGTGTGTCGATCACGCAGTGCATACAAACGTTTGTCAGCCGTGCCGACCGAATTCCGCCTGTGCGGGCGTGGAAGTGTGTCGGCCAAAGTAGTGACACTCTCGTATCGCTGATGGAGATCATAGGAAAAGTGGCGCGTGACTTGTGCTCAAGTTCTTAGTACCAGAAACGCAATCAGTAACTCAAGCACGTACGGTTTGTTGGTAGAAATGCGACTGCGAAGCGATGAGACGTACTATCAACGGATCCGGCCTATCGTCCTACGTTGTCTTGCTCGTGGAGTACCCATTTCCAAGATCCATCCATCTCACCCCATATGTTGGCTGTGCTGCCTTGTAACTCATCCCAGCTAAGTTAGTGCGAGTGCTTAGGCGTCTGCACCTCGACAGAAACAGTCGCTCCTCCGGAACATTGCCCGCATTTGTAGGAACTCGTAATCACAATCGTAGCAGGGCGGTCGTAGGAGAAGCTCAGTAGATACAGGCGCTTCTCCGAATGGTCCTGCTGCTGACTGCATGCTTTACAGGGTCGGCCGTCGCAGCCCACTGTTGCACCAGTCTGGAAGATCTGATATTTGTCTTCGCTTGAATCAGCCATCTCGTCAGGCTGTCCAGTCGCAGAGCTCGCCGGAGGATCGTTGGTGATCAATGGCTGTGTTCCTTCGGACTGATCAATATCCACTTTGATATCTGACTGTCGATATACACATACTATTCGGGGTTCCAGGGAATGGCTGACCTAACCACGTGTCGTACGAGTAGGAAGGAGCCGATCTCGTCCCGTGGCCACCTTGTTGGAGCCATTTCAGTGCTTGCTCTTGCGACGCTGCGTCCATTGTAGAAGTACGGGGTTTGGTATGGTCAAAGGTTTGACTGAATGGACGCGAGCCTGGAACGGACGGGCTTCAAGGGAAACCGGATAAGGACTGGATCTTATAGTGCCATGCCGCAATGACAACACCGCAATTCCTCCTCATCGACTCTACGCGAAAGAACTTTAGCGCAGGACGCTCACTTGCTTGTACGGGGGCCCCACTCTCATGCGCCCGACGCACGGAGATTAACGTCTGTCCACACGTGGAGGAGATCTAACGTTACCTGAGCCGGAAGATTCGCGTACTTGCGTTTGTTTTCCTTACCCCAGCAAGAGTATTCGATGTGCTACTCGCCATACGGTATCGGTAAGGCACTGCTCTATCAGACTGTCAACAAATGCTCAATCCATTGGCGACGCCTCTGCCGCAATGTTCATTCTTGTGGCTGCTGCTCACCACCACCTGTTCCTGCTGCCCGAGCTAAGCAACCACATGTACTCTTACTGGCGTTAAAAAACGAGTCTCTCATGTACGCCTTGTCGCGAGCACACCCTGCACATATTCCTGAGCTATTTTATACAGTTGCCGGTCACTAATGCAGCAAAACGAGCGACTGATAGGAATTTGTAAGGAGCTGATTGAGCTGAAGATTGAGCCGATATCGCGGCGAGAGCAACTCTGATTTGCTAGAGCCAGATAATGCGGAAACTAGCGACTCGGCTCGCTCCAGATGCCGCGGGACCTCGCCGCGGACCGACATCTCGGCGAGTCACATTGCACGCACAGCGCGACATCGGTCTGTTTTGCTTGCGACGCCGACCCGCAGGGGCGTAAGTAAGTTACACCAAGGTTTGACAAGGGTGATCAGCAGCCACAAAGTACGTGCTTAGTGTACCTTGGGTATTGGTGAACTCGAAGAACTTGTTTCCGACCTCACCAAATTGATATGCCGCTCTCCAGACCCGGTGAAACGACCATGTGGTGGCGAAGCATAGTCATACAATCGACGACTGCGGCACACACGTGGGCACTAGACTTGCTATACGTCCAGGGCCTGAGGGAGCAACAGCTGGGAGATTGCAGAGTGTAAGTCCATATGGATCTACAAGTATTGTAGGTGGATAGATCGATGAAAGCACACATGTTTCCGGGTCACGTGGATCTCCTCCACATTACTTCCCGTGAAAGGACTTGCGATGCCTGCGGTGCGAAGTACGAACGCACGACTGGGAAGTGCGCATCTTCTACTGTATCAATATATGGGACACTGATCTTCTTTCTCATCGTCTTGATAGAACCTCTTGTTCCACTCGTCTTTCGGATCCATCAAGAACCTCTTCTTTACTTGCTGCCAATGAGTTTTTACTCGTTCCAACAAGAACGCATCGCGCGTCGAGCCACAGCGTCCACAGCTTCTGTTTGCATCGTCACATGGCCTCGGGTAGAAGCAACAAACTATCGCTTGGCGTGCCGTCGCATCAGTCAGCAACTTGTCGCCTAGTCTGACGCATCCTGATGGCGCAGCTGATCAGTACACGATGTTTCAACCCGTTTCTTAAATGCTACTCACGTGAGCAGGGCAACACTTTACTGTGGCCATCATTTGGTCCGTCCTTCTCGTAGTAGCCGCGGTCGCACGCCTGTTTCTGGGTGGAACACAGAAGGCAAGAGTTCATGTTCTTCGTCACATGACTGGTGCTTGCTGTTGTCTTTGACGGCTTTGCGTGTGCTGTTTTTAACGCTCTGCCTCGCTTCCTCTTTAGAATACTCCCATTGCCAGGAGAGGGCGAGTGCCTCTGGTCGACAGCAGTGTCGTCAGACACGGCTACTGGAACAAGCGTACGATCGTACAAGTCAGACCACGATGCGCTCTCATGTGGCGTATCACTCTCGATCTCCCAAGTCTGCGCAGGCTGTACGTGGTCCGGATATGGGTCTGGATGAGATTAGCCCCTGCGAATCGCTTACTCATCAATTTAGTGTACGGACTTACGCAAGCGCTGGGGAAATTCCCTCGTCGGAGCCAGGGTTTCATCGAAATCACGTGTCCTGTCCTCGAACGTGCTAGACAAAGGAGAATCTGCAAATAGTGGAGCAATGGCCAGGTGCGCTGGGTCGGCGGTGGCACTCGATGTAGTCGTTGTCTTATCTGGATACCACTGGGATGGCGGCTTGGTAGGATCGCAGAAATCCTTGGTATGCGGGTCAAGGTCGTCGCGATCGGTGCAGGAATCTACTCTCGCTGACTCCATTTCGTCGTCCCCCTCCTCCACCAACCAGTCGTGGTACGAAACATCTCCGCTTTCGTCCGTTGTCGTTAGGTAGACGTCGCTTGCTTCTTCTGAGCTTTGTCTCAAACAGCATTCTGTGGAATCGAATCTGCCTCCAGGTGAAGAACAGTTTGGCCTGGGACGGTCTGGTCTGGGACGGTGTGTAGTATCGTAGAGACGAGGCCGGGGTACCAGAGGTGTTACTGGTAGAGCAACAGTGGGTATGTGACTTATGTGGGCGGGCTCAACTTTACAATTTGGGGCAGTGTCGCCGGTTAAACTGACTTTAATTGGCATGGCGGCTGACAAGGTTCTTTGAGGCGATGCGTCCGGAATCCGCTTGCAAGCGCAACACCGGCCTTCGGAAGCTTCAAGACTGCAACAACGTTCTATGGCAAGATGGTGACGAGGTGTTACTCAACTTCCCTCAACCGACGTGGCCGCAGAGTCTTGTAGTACCGCTGCGGCTCGCTTGCATTGCATCTTTCGTAGCAATTACAGGCACACCACCTCGACGGCGATAGGGTTGTCGCCAACGACGACCCTTGCAAACTCAACGAAAAGAGAGCCATATGGTCGGTACCCAGACTCGTCCACGGGTGCGAGGCCGAACGTTCGTACGAGGGAGTTTTCACAGTGTCCTCTGACATGACATAGTGCTACATGACAGAGCGCTGCGTGAGGTCCCACATGACCATCGGGATATGCGGGCCTGGAACGCTCGCGGCGAGCTAATGCAACGTCGCGGCTACTTGAAGCACGACTGGTGAGGGCGCCAATCAACCCATCCATTTGCCGCGCAGGCCCGGCTTCTGCCTGCTCGGTGCTGCAGAACAGTCCGGCTGTGACAATCTGTTGAAGTAGCAGAAGTTGTTACATCGAGCAAGACTGAATTGCGAGCATTGGCAAAGACGCGCGAGTTATCATACACTTTCACTGGACAGCGTGAGTCCGGCAGGTCTGGCACTGGATATCGAGACCCAGGACCTGAAGCTGCTGGGAGATCCTAATTTACACCTCGGCACGTAGACGCCGCCCTAAAGATTTTCGGATGCAAATGGCAACCTACGCACGCTCCTACAGGATTGTTAAAGACAGTGCTGTGCGGCCGACAGTGCGCACAAGCCGGTCCCACGTGCACGAAGAGGTCTCAACAGGTAGCCGATGCGTCCCGCCACTGCAACGAGCAGCGGGGCATTTTCTCTGTACACGGTCAGAAGCTAAAGGCAGATGAATGGTGGTGACTAGTTTTTGTGGCACAGCAGCACATGGTTTTTTGAATGGCGCAGCATGCGGTTATCTCCTGACAAGTCCATTTCCATCTTGGAACTATGAATTAATGTGCGGTGCATTGCTTTGCAGGCCACGTCGGCATGGGCAGGCAAGATGCCGGTCGGCCACGTGCAGCATGCATGCACTAACGAACCACTCTTACACGCAATATGGCGCATTGCTGGACCGCACTCGACAGTCTTGGCGAGCTCTCTTGCCAGTCACGTAAATGGTCATCAGGGCGGTTTTGCTATTGGTGCATAAATCACAACGTATGAGGCACAGGAGCTGTAGCGAGATTTGGCTGCTCTCCGACTTTGCCGTTCGCTCGTCTTGCTTCGAGGAGCCCCTGATGGGCATTGCGCTGTGTGCTAAAGTCGTCTGCTGCATCCGGTTCTCGGGATCTCAAGCTGACTGAACTACTGGTTGCGAATCAGTCGGCAAGGTCGTGCTCGTGAGGTGGTGGGTGGCGAGCGTCAACAATAATGCGAACGCAATAGTTTGCACAGAGCAAGCATACTGGTTGTGTGGTGCCGCAGACCCCTGCAAGCCGTGGCGTCAAGCAGTCATTAGCACGCCATGGGGATCGTCGTAGATTGTCAATTGGCGTGAACCGAGGTATCCCCGGGGCGAGCGGAAGCAGACACAAGCTTGCGATCAGAATCAATACTGTACAGCACAGTACAGGAAGCTGCTGATGTGGGCGAGTTTGTCTAATGCCAAGCGACTTCTACAACGCATGGTGTGCATCTCTATGCGCATCTACATGTCCCACTATCGGGGGTCACACAAAGTCCTAGAAACGAGCGAATTGTTGGATGCGAGTGGGACATCCATCCGTCCGTCCATCCATCCAACAAGTCTTATCTTTTTGTTATGGTAATGACTTTCGATCGCCTGGAATGCTATATCGCTAGCCAGCGGGTGGTGCCCTACTTCCCGCCGGCCAGCCGTGCACTACTATGTTATGACCTGAATGCGGATCGCTGTCCTCCATAGAGACGTTTTTAACTCTATACCTTGCGTACCTGGACAACATTTTCTGCCCCTCTACATTGCCGGAACTTCCATTCCTACCAGACTTACGTTTTCACGAGGTCCACTTTGCGCCATATGGTAGCTTCGCGAGAGCGGCGTCAGCGTAACATGAACTAATCAATATCAGACGTTGCCCGATGAGGCAGTCTCCGTGTTCAGCACGTCGGAGCGAGTGAGACAACATCATAGACTACAACACAAGCCGCGCTAGAATGCACTTGGTGTCCTCGAACGCATATACTGGAAGACGAATCGGTAGCCGGCCAACTGCCTGCAGGTACCGTCAAAGACTGCAGCGCGACAGTAGCCCGGTGTCGGCTAGTGCCTGCAGGCGTCTGCAGTCAGAGGAGCAGAAAGCCCTTCCTTCCGGCAAAGACCTAACCGCCACGTGTTTTCAGGAGGAGCGCAAGGTCAGATTGAGTTGCTGACGGCATGCAGATTAATGCACGACCGTTGACTACCGCGGTTCGCTCACGAGTCTTATTTCAACTACACTTGGTGGATTGCTGGGTAAGTCCAAAACATCACAGGGCCGCCGCATTCTGAGTTAGCTACCACACACAGACAACAAGAGAGAAGTTCACGTGGGTCGAAGGATTGGAGAAAGGCACGCCATAGTCCTGCGCACATCCGATGGAATGCTCAAGAAAGGAGAAACATTTCGAGATGAGGATATTGCATAAGAGACGCTAGGAGCCTTGCATGTCGAAGAGTATTCAATGTACCGCTGGGCCGAGCGCCGACATCGCGACAATGATCCGCTGTCAAAGGCGCCCGCTTACGGCGTGGTGGTCGCACGATATTCGGCCTGGGTGTCCATGTCGAGGTTGATGGAGCAAGCTTAGAAATGGTCCGCTCCAGCATCATTGGCGGTGATAAATTCGTAAATGCTCTACCCAGCCCGACTTGTAAGCATCCCGAATGTTTCGTGTTTTGTGGAACGACTTGCCTTTTGCGGAAGTGCGAGTTAGTAGGGTTAGGGTTGGGGTCACAAAGATAACGTACTTGGCAAGCGAGCCGGTCACCCAAGCGAGCCGGTCAGAATTTCACCTACTCTACCTTTGATTATTGATTACACAACCAAAATTGAAAATATAGGGAAGAAACAAATTGTATTACAAACTACAGAACTTAATACTATGTCCAAATTTACCACAACTACTACACCTTGGTAGTGACCTTTGTGTAGCCATTCTTGGCGGCCAGCTTGTCGAAGCTGGTTCCTCATCTTCGTTATTATCATCCGATTGCTCCCTAATTCTATGTCCTTGAATAGCTTCCTGGGCATCATCAACAGCTATAGATCCTCCCTTCTGAATAGATCCAGTTTTACGTGCCCTCTTCTTCTTTTGGTACTGATGTTCAGCCCGGAGAGCAGCGTTCTCAACCATCAAAATTGCCTTCTCATGTAGCACATTCTCAAAGCCCTTAAGAAGCTGCTGGAACGGTTTATCAGCTGAAGAAGCTGATGATATCCTTCGTTTGCGATTCTCTGTTAGTACTAGCTGGCCATGTCGCTTGATTTGGGGTAGAGTCTTTGGTGTTTGAGGGTTCCAAGATGTCTGACTACTTTGTGGTCAAGGAGTAGCTGTAATGATAGGACCAAGCTTTTCAAGCACTCTCTGTGGGTCAAATGGAACAAGCCGCTTTCACCCTCAACAGAAGGGTTAGAGGGGCGCAAAGCAAGGAACACAACCCTAGGGCTTGTTGCCAGTTTCCACTGGCATACCTGGACAAGACAGCCTCTTCGAATTACATCATTGGCTGTACATCGCAAACCCTCCTTCGCCGCGCAAAGTCTTCGTAGAGACCCAACCAGATTTCACGGTCGCGACAGTCCTCGCCTACGTCGGTAGGATGACACTCCGGCTGATACTTTTTCGCCTGAGCCTTGTCCTCGACCAACCAAGGTTTCGGGAGAGGCCAGTCAGAAAAGTGCACGAACTTTGCCTCATCCAACGCCTCTTTCGGATTCCATGTCTCTTCCTCCGAGCCAAGGTACTTCCGATGCTCCTTCGACCTGAACTCCCCGGTGATAAGATCGTATTTCCGATGGGGTATGACGATGCAGTCCCGCCCGTACAAATTGTTCACAATTTCCATATCGAAATCTTGGTTGGATCGGGAATCGAAGGCCTTCAAGATGCGCTGGAATTCGAATTCGGACGGTTCAATCAGTACGAGCTGTGAGGAGAGAGTATTGTCCAGCCAATATGCGCGGGGCATAGCGATTGGGGCCGACGGCATGAGAAACAGCTCATCCATGCTCTTGAGCACGGTCGCATCAGAGTCCAGACTGAGGACTCGCTTGTATTGGGTTTGGTTGAAGGCTAGCAGTTTCGTGAAGCTGTCGGCCCAAGTCGGCTCTCCAGGAAAGTGCTTTACGTGGATTGGCGAAAGCTCGACGTTGTATCTAGCCTGAGTTTGACGAACGAGTCGGCCTATATCGTCGTCGGCGGTGATGTTCCAGTCTGAAGGCAACATCATCACCTTGGATGCCTTCGCCCCAACCCTATCGAGAGCCTCAAAGATCATGACAGAGTTGCAAAGGTAGTGCGGGTTGGTCACATACTGACAATAGGCGTATTGCGACCAATCCACTTCGTTAGGGATATGTTTTGGGATGATGGCATCGAGAGGTAGATTTTCGTGGATTATTTCCAAGCGCAAGAGGTTGGCAAACACAAAGATCAGTAGTAAGGCGAGTAGGACACGGCGGAGTGCACAAAACCCCATCAGATTCCTCGCGGAGTCTTTCCACGAAGGATGGCTTGTAGTGGCATCGTCGCTGTCGAGAGGCGGCTGCGTCCAGGCAGTGTAGGCACTACGCATTCTCTCCATGGGTATCCAGTCGGACATCGTCGTCAATGTAAAGAGATGGTGACGTGCAGCTACTCGTGAGTCCTTAGCTGTCTCGGCCTTGACGTTCATGGGAGAGAGCGGCGATGGGTACACCGCCATGGTGACAAGTATCGCGATGTGCAAAGTGCTCGGTAGGCTGCCTCACAGACACTCCCAAGCTGATGATGCTGGGGGCGGGCCTCTCTGACTGCACCACCATCTGCATTGTGGCGGCACCTGCCACGCCGCCGTCTGCCTGCAGCACATTCAACTTCGCTTGTGATACTAACGATACTAGGGCCCATGTTGAAGTGCAGTTGATTGGCTTCATACCATTCTCGGTAAGATCAATTCGACGGTTGTTTGCCAGTTGTATCACGCGCATGTTTCAATTCGTCACACTTCTTCTAGAGCTGCCTAAGTTCATCACGCTTTCGAAAAAATAAGCCGTACAGTAGTATCCGCTCGGATGATTTCGTCGACAAAAGATTTGCTTAAATGTTGATCTCGGTTCGTCTTCAAGGCCACTCTAAAAATTCGGCCCTTGAGATGAGCTTGAGGCGTCTACTATAAGTGGATTCTTTCAACACCAGTAAAGTGCAAGTCGATATTCCATTTCTGCCCTCGTATCTTTGAGTGGGTTCAACTCGGTTGGCTAAAGTCGCGACTGCCGAAGCACGATCGTAAAGAATATTGAGGACCGTGCGGTACAGTACCTCAGCGTGGAGAACAAAATGGCGATCATTGTTCACTTGGCTCATCTACGATTCACGACATCTTGGTTGATCGTGGAATGTGGAATCAGAGATGACACGAAGGTCATGGAAACATTGTCGAGTGGCACCCTGACACTTGGCTGGTTTCAGCAATCATCGCTGGACCAACTCCGCTCAGTGATGATATATCACAACATCGAAACAACAAGCTCGTGGTACGTATTCATTCGTTCATCGGTAACGTGTTGCTGATGGATCATTTGGCTAGCCTGGAGACAATTCACTCCTGGGCGAAAAAAAGTGGCTAAGCTTTAGATGAGGACATCGCAGAGGGAGCTAAAAAGACGCTCAGACAAGAAGCATGGAAACGCCTGCGCCGTATTGACACGACGAATGGAAGCGGGTGTCGGAATGTAAGGAACGTACTCTAGTCACTCATTGTGTACCGCATAACTTAGGTCACCATCCTAAGCTATTTAAGTCGTGTTTGTCATCGTCGGGAGTATTGGTACGGCTCGAACGTGTATGTCCTCTAAGAATAGATAGACGCATAGTCAACGATGACTGAGCCTGAGTCCAAAGTGGATCGATCGGTCGCAACGCTGTGCGACCCGGTGTCGGACAATTCTGTTCATGACGATGCGGCTGTCGACATGGATGCAATGTAACTCACTGTGTCGAAATACAGTCCACATTCATGAACTCCACGTGTTCAAATCCACCTTTTTTTTTCTTTCGGGCATCGATGGAAAAAAACAGAGTTTTCAGTCGCTCTTGCGACCCCGCATGCCACATGAGATACTGTACATCATATATATTGCTGTGACTGCTGGCTTCCAAATTGAGACAAGGTCGTTTTGCAGTCGTGCTGATAGCGAATCATCCCGCGTCCCGCATGAACATCATGAGTCAAGCGAGTATGTCGCTACAGAATTAGGACCAGGGTTGAACGCCTCTTTGGATAACACAAGGCACATGTAATGATTAAATAAGTCCAAGGTACCTTGGTCAGACCCGTTCCTTGTCCCTATCGAGATAGTGATGCTCATCGCACTGTAGCAGACGTTCAATTCAGAAGTATCACTCACAAGGTGAGACCCGCAATTCTTCGACGCTCTCACTCGCTAAGGATGTTGAAATGGTGAAAAGATACATGAATTTGTCTGTTCCACTGGGAATGTTTGAGCTCTACGACATCCAGGCAACAGCAATGTGCATATCAGCGGTACGCACCAGGATATCCTTGTCGTCAATGAACTGCAAACCGAAAAGGCAGGGTAACGTTATGAAAAGCCTCTAATATAGTGATCAGTGCAATACTCAGCATACAGTACTTCCCATAGATAGGCAGAAGGCCTCCTCACAACATCTCGTCAAGCCTGGCTGACATGTTTCGGACACAACATGTCAATCGTTCATTTTCCACGGGCACTAGGGGTCTGGTTTGGCTGACCATGCCTGATATGTACGCACGTTTTCGCTCCGATGCAGAGCTACGGTACGCATCGCTGGAGGATGCAGGATACATGAATCTCATATGGACGTCCAGACCAATTGGGCTGTAAGTATTGTCGATCTCTATTTGCCTCTTCCGCAATCAGACGCACAGAAATCTCAATCACTTTGGCAGTCGCAAGGTTCCCACTGGTGCTACTTGGACTGTCCTTTTTTTTTTTGGAATAGCACCACTTCTACAGCCCCTGCCTCACTATTGGAATAATTGCGCATGGCTGAAGTGGACGGCGTGGAGGGGATTGGCGGCTACCTAGCTTCATGCCAGGCAGCACACGGTAGTCTAGGCCCTACCACGGAAGGATTGTGTCAGATAGGGTACCATGACGCATTCTTTAATACGAGGCGGCCAGGAAGGAGTTCTGGGGATAACTGCACTACGCAAAGGTCCGGTCTCAAAATCCGAGTAAGGGCCATGCACGGATTGAACGGCGCATCGTTTGGCCTTGGTGACGCGGCATCTATATACAAATGACATGAAAGATGAGAAGGAAACGCCTTGTGTGTCGCAGAAGATGCTCAGCAGCTCGCCGACTACTTCTGGACGGCTATCGGGACTGGCCAACCAGCCTAGTCCTGACGTAGCGTAGATGGGGCGGTGCCTTGCCACTGCACAGACTCGCATTCGGCTGGCATGTCTCTAGCAGCAGCTGCTATGCATGACCGCTCTTGCCTTATTTTAAACACGAGCGCGCGGCTCCGCGTATGACTCTTGCTATACGGGCATCCAGGCTGGAGGATCAGAAGCGAGCACACATTCAATTCCCTACAAAGAACCAAAGCCATACGACAAGGCAGCCCAATGATGTGCTGCATGTACTGTCCGTGCAAGCTTGTTTTGAGGTTCTCGCCCTACATTTTTATGACAGATCTACTACCGAAAATCATGTACAGCAAGAAGCACCCTCGATGCTCTGACGGATATTCAATGACCATCTCTGTCCGATTTGCCTACTTCGACTTACCTGAGCCGCAGATACTTATTTGCGTGCAGCAGAAGCCTTCGATGGCTTCGCACTCGACGAAACCAGCCTCGCACCTTTCGAGGCCGTGACGACCTTCGGCGAGAAGATTCCACTTATCAGAAGTGAATGCAAAGTTTTCCATTACAGCAGTGTCGCTGCGATGGACTTGATCAAGAAACAGGATCATCATCTACTGATCAGGAACCAACTGAAATTCCTGATCTTTGTTGCTTCGATCAATGGTTGCTCAACTGTATGCATCGGAAGCCAGAACTCGTGCCTTCGCAGCGACCAAGGAGTTTGGAGCTTAGTGGTACGACAGACCAATGCAGGATCTTGTATAATGTGGTGGGATGATGTGGTTGGCGACCTGACGCTGCAGCGAAACCTTCGCATCTGTGACTTTTGGCACGGTACGTCAGCGAGTTGTCTACGTATGCTTAAAAGTGCTATCACACAAGTAAACTTTGCTTTCTTTCTTAGCTTGGTCTTCCTCCTTTACTTACTCTTCTTCGTCTAGCAGCATCTTCTATCTAGTTTCCGAACTCCGAAAAGAAATTCGTGCCCAAAGAGTCATCGACGTCCCTAATCCACGAACAGAATTGTGCCCACTTTGGTATTCACGGCGGCTTCGGTTTCGAACAGAGTCTTTGGTTGGGCAAACTTCTCACACGCACTTCTCGCGATATTAATCTTGGAACAATACGGTCACGATGGATATTGATACGTTCTTGAATGAGTGTAAACATTGCTAATGCTGGAGTACTCTGAATGGAGTATGTCGAGCTATGCTTGTGGTAATCTCATCTCTGGCGGCACTCGGGTGTATCGCACATCATCTCAAATCGTTGGGTGATGATCAGTACTCTTCGTCTAATCGTCCATGCTCTATCTCCCACAGGAGGGAAATACAGCTACAAGATCTGTCTAAAAGTCCTCCCTTTCGGGAAGAGGTTGTGGCGGAAAGACTGGATCACTTGCTTTTCTTTTCGCCATGATGTAATGCTGTTGCTCCGCTGCACAATTTAGATTGTTGGGCTGGAACACATCTAACGTGTCGTAGATGACCTCCAGACCGGCAGACTCCAGAAATTCTCTCTGACCTTTTCTCGTAAGCATGAGGGTGGCGAATGGCTGGCCCCAGATCGGAAGGTTGTACCCCGAAAGATATGTGTGTGTCTGGTCCCAATGAGAGTCGTTGTAAGGAACCTCGTCGGCAGGAGACTGACCAATAGCCAGCAGACCATTGGGAGCCAATGCTTGAACGACTCTGGACACAACGCGATGAAACGCAGAGTAAGTCAGGCCGAGGTGCGAGTAAATGATGAAGACTGCATCGAACGTTCCTTGAGGTTCGTAGTCCACCATATCCACAACGTGAAATGTGCCACCGCAGCGTTCCCTGGCATGGCGAACCATTTGTGGGGCAACGTCAGTGCCAATGACGGACATGCCGGCCGCATCTAGCATCTGAGCGACGGGAACCCCTGTGCCACAACCAATATCAAGGACTCGCGATCCCGACGCAAGGTTTTGGATTGCATGGTGGATCAGCGCTTTCTTGTAGGGATTCTCCTGATATGCAGCCTCGTACTCCAGGTTGAGGTCGTCCCACATTTCATGCTCATGTTCAGTCATGGCGATTGTCAATCGAGTGTAAGCAATATTGTAGAGATGGACAAAGTTGTGCGAATGAGTAGAGTGAATTTGGAACTGCAAGCGCCACAAGACGATAGAGTCGAGCAGAGAAGAAGGATCTTTTTTACAGAAAACAGAACACTTGGCCTCAAAGACAGCTTCCCGTGCCCACACATCCGTCATGACCAACAAAACGCATGGCACAGCATCGACCCAGTCCGCTTGATATCGGTAACGTAACCCTGTACCGACATGTCAAGTAGGAGGAGCTTACTGATACATGGCGCTGTACATATTCGATTACTCTGAGTTAATTACCCCCAACATATAGATTTAAGTTGTACGATACCATACTTCCTACTGGACCACAAAACTCATAGTTCAGGGCAGAGAACAGACTCGATGGTTACCAGATTCACGTTACCTGCCAGGCAACGTCCTTTCTTATGATCAATTTTTGACTGTCGTTGCTTCCCACACTGATGCCATCCTCGACAGATTGGCCCCCGTTTGCGTGTTGAGAAGTGCTTTTTTTCCCTGTAGCTTGTACGTTGGACAAGCATACTCCATTGCTGCGTCCCACAGTCTCACTGCCCCAGTTGTCCTTCGTATTGCGCTCCAGAGATGCCATCTCGAACTCGGTGGTCCTGACCTGACGCTGATGATCACCAGTCTGAGTGTTACTGCCGAAGGAGAAACCTCCGTAACCATTGCCGCTCGAACTGTGTCCGACGCCGAAACTTGTCGACAAATTACTGATGAAAGGTCGCAGCACGGGAATCGTAGCCGAGATTAGAGAGTAGTTCAATTCCAGAGAAGCCCAAGCGATGGCGTTCGCTATGAAAATGGCATCTTTTGTTGGGTCGGCGATGCCATGGTTTGAGAGACGTGCACTTGAGATAATCACATTACTGCAGAACAGGTCAGTACTGTGATGTCGGCATTATGTGACAGGAACCTACCCAAAACGGAAGCTGAATGCTCCCACCACCACGGCCTTGTTGCCAAAACCGGTTTGCAGGTCCCATACCAACCATACAGCCAAAACCAAAATTCCGGCTTCCAACAGACAGCCAAGCGCCTCAAATATCTCCCATCGAAGGCGCTATCGCCCAAAAAGCATGTCAGTAACATCTCTTATGGTCTCAGATGTTGGGAGATCACTCGTAACGCACATATGTGTCGCAACTGCCACCAATTCGAATGCCAGGATGAGCTGTGTCGCATGACAACGCAATCGCAACCGCGAATGCAGCACCCCAGAATACAACGATGCACAGGAGTGTCTTGAGATATCGCCGATGTGATTTGACAGGCGTGAGCCTCCAGAGGAAGACTGCCATTGCCGCTTTAGAAATGGTCAAAGGTGGCACGTAGAGTAGATTGCTCGCATATGAGAACTGTGATGTGAGTGAGATTTTCGACAAAGTTTGTATGGATTTTGCATATACGCACCTTTTGCACCATTACGGTACCATCGGAACTCAGTAGACTGCTTGCGAGCCCGAGACCTTTCCCTGTAGCCTGTAAAACGACAATAGATTGCACCAACACTAGTACCTGTTCGCGTTAGCGGCAATAAGATACATCGCATGCTATGCAAACTCGAGACGTACTGTCCCAGCGCCAACCAGGTAGTCGTCTACACCAAGCTCTCCGTTGATCGTCGTGCGGACGAACACTCGCATTGCGGCGAAGAGAAGCGTGAGCGAAAGGCCGAGGGCGGAGGAGATGATGACCCATCCTGAATGGTCATCCGGCGTGATCGTGGCATACGGAGGATGCTGCCCCAGCGGTATTGCCATTCTGGAGGTCCATTCCATCCTGCCTATGTGCTGGACAGGGTTTCGGGAGTGTTTCGTTGTAGAAAGATAACACGGGGGATCTCGCACTGAAACAGATTTGCGTTCGTCCGTCTAAGGTCGCAAACGCGAGGAGCCGGCAGGGACAGTATTTAAAGATGGACGCTCTCGGTTGACCTGCATCATCAAAGTCCGACCAGGATACTTGGACGAGATGAGAGCAGATCAACAGTTCGAGCAACAGCAGAGCCGTGGGACGGATCTATGCAAGCATCGCTCCAGCGAGCTATGACCCTCCAAGCCCTGAGAGTCTGGGTTTGATACAGTATTGGTCTCTTATCACACCTTTCTCGCATGATCTCGTTTGGAAACAATGGCTTAAACGAGTGACGGCACAAGGTCTTTCGGCTACGATGATAGAGTTGCGCTCCAAACTGTCATACGGACGCGTCCACGCTTCAAGATCAGGTTTCAGGCCTCGAGATGCCCATTACAGCATTACCATCCCAGATGACATGGGCTACGGTCATACCCGAGGACTGTCGACGACTAAGAGACATCGAACTTGCGATTAAATGGACTCATGCTTCTATGGGGGAGAAGACAATCGCGTCAGGAATGATACTGCACAAAAGGTCCGACGCGTGTATATCATCAAACGACAAAGTGCATGCGATCCAGAATTGACTTTCATGATTAGAGCTCGATCAGTGCCGCTAAGGATCTGCTTGAATGATGAAAGGATCCGATACGCCCATGCAATGTGCCGTGCGCCAAAATATGACCTGCGCACGATGTAGGATTACGGACGGACCAATACTTTCCATGACGACATGCGATACAGCGGGTCGCAAGAAGTGCGCGATGCGGATCAACCGCTACGAGTTATTGTCAAGGTAGCGACACGGGCGGAGTCTGGTAGTCAAGGTTGACGGGAAGTGGAGGAGGGCCGGCACCATGCCTTCAATTATGCTTCTTCAGTGGGACAGTGAGAAAAGTCGCGCGCCCCGGGGACATCGATCTTAGTTTCCAGACATGGAATCCGAGGGTTTAGGCCCTTGGTGCGCAACTGACAAAGTCGCGTATGTGAAGCGCCAAGGGTGAAACTTACCCTTGTCATGCTAGCCAGCGATCGCTACTCTTGTTGTAATAGTGCAAATATCGTTCGACATGACGGCGTTGATCAAATTCCTGCGATGGGACATCGGTCTTCAGATGCGTGCAAGCGCGGGATCCGGGGAGCTTTCGGCACGCCAGGGTCTGCGTCTAATCCTCAGCCGTCCTATCGGAATGTCCGTGCCACGATCCTTCGCGCACATGCTGCGAGCACAGTTGCTCGGCTATACACGACCTCTCCACAGATATATGTACTGAGCCGCTAAGTAATCTCCGCCAGGAAACATGGGGGCCCGGGCGCAAATATGGTCCATGCTCAAGCAGATGAGGACAATCGCCGTGTAGGAAACCAAGGCCATCTTCCCGTCCAGCATCGTTGCATTGTTTTTCACCTTTACTGAACAAGCATACAGGAGCAGCCATATTGTCTGCGTCACCACAGACCCCGCGAACGACCCAGCAACCGTCAGCATGGCTTCGAGTCAGGAAATGAATGGAATCAATCACATCAAAGCGCGAACGAAGCACGAAAAGAGCATCGAAAATGGAATGCTTTGTGCTTCAAGCACTGTTCCAGAAAAGTATAGGGGGACCAATGGCGACAAAGATGACATGAGAGCTTTAGGCAAGATACAAGTTTTACGTCGCAACTTCAGGTTTCCGACAATGCTGGCGTTCGCGAGTACCGTGCTGGTGGCTTGGGAGATCCTGCCAGTCATTTCGGTCTACGCGCTCCAAAATGGAGGTACCCCAATTGTTTTCTGGGGTATAGTGGTTGGAATCTTCGGAATGACCTTTGTCTACGCATCCCTGGCAGAAATGGCTTCTATGTTTCCCACTGCTGGAGGACAGTACCGTAAGTTACCGACGCCGTGAACGCAATAGGGAATGCTGACGAGCCCAAACAGACTGGGTTTCCGAATTGGCACCAGCGAGAATACAGAAGGGCCTTAGCTATCTTGTCGGATGGCTCACAGCAATGGGCTGGCAGGTATACCTTGCGGGAATTTGCTTCATGGTCGGCAGTGCGTCCAAGAGCCGCGACTTGAATCTCCTGCTCGGCAACTGACATCCTTACAGGTTGCATTCAAGGTCTCATAGTACTCAATCATCTAGAGACTTATGGTTTCGAGGCTTGGCATGGCACATTGCTCACGATCGCTGTTATCGCTTTCGTCAGTTTTTTCAACACAGTGCTAGCTGCTAGACTTCCATTCATCGAGGGCGTGTTACTGATACTACACATGGCTGGACTTTTTGCCATCATCATCCCACTATGGGTGAGTGCTCGGTAGCCGGCGACATGATGCGGCGCTAACACCTTGTGCAGGTTTTGGCTCCTCGTGGCAGGGTACAAGAGACACTGTTCGACTTCACCACATCGAGTGGGTGGTCAAGCAAGGGTCTTGCGTCTATGATTGGCATAGTGAACCCAATTGGCGTATTGGTCGGTATGTTCACGAATAACCAAGCTTCGTGTCAGGCGTGTGACTAATATGGAACAGGTTACGACTGCGCAGTCCACATGGGTAAGCAATCATAAGGCAGCGCTCGGTTCAGCAGGTATACTGATAGCTTGGAATAGGTGAAGAGGTTCATGATGCAGGCATCGTGATCCCCAAAGCACTCATCTGGTCTGTCCTGCCGAACGGTATCATGGCTCTCGCCATGGGTGCTACTTTCATCTTCTGCATCGGCGACATTGATGAAATCTTGGCGAGCCCTACCAACGAGCCCTTCATACAAGTTTTTTTCAACGCTACGCAGAGTCGTGCAGCGGCAACGGTAATGACTTCCATCATCATCGTAATGCTCACGTCAGCTTGTATTAGCGAAGTAGCTACCGCATCTCGTCAGCTCTGGTCATTTGCGCGCGACGGAGGTCTACCATGTTCACGCTGGCTCTCTCACGTCTCTGCTAGATGGAACATACCGGTACGGGCTGTACTTGTGTCCGTGGTGATCAGCTCTCTCCTCTCACTGATCAATATCGGAACTTACGTCGCTCTCAACGCCATAAACTCGTTGGGAGTCGTCTCACTTCTGTTTTCATACACAGTGACCATTGGTTGCCTAATCTGGCGCCGCCTATACGGAGCTCCACTACCCCCCAGGAGATGGTCATTGGGCAAATTCGGCCTTGCGGTAAACATCGTTTCGCTCTGCTTTGTTCTACCAATACTATTCTTCGCTTTTTGGCCTCTGGAGAAAGACGTGGCTCCGTAAGTGAACCATACTTGTATTCATGTTCCGAGACACTGATACCAATTTACAGCGCTGGTTTCAACTGGTCTTCTGTCATGTTCATCGGAATCATGATTCTATCATTGATCTACTACATCACACACGCAAGACACGTCTACGTCGGTCCGGTCAAGTTGGTGAAGCGTGAGCATTAGGTGCTTAGCGCCGGGCAGAATAAATTACTCCCTCTCCCCCGCTGTTATGATAGACTAATCATACCATCGTTCAATAGACAAGCAACGCGATTCTCGTTTCGCATAACAGTTTCAACGAGTTGCATCATTTCGATCCTCACCTCTCTTGTGTTGTCTCTTACTTCACTGCAGTCAGCTTGTGCGTGGTCGAGTGAGACAGCAGCGGGCACCGGTGCTGTAGATGTTAAAGATATGTGGGTTGGATGAGAGTTGATTGATGATCTATCGAGTGGGAGCATGCCTAACCTATATACAACAGTGGGTGGCGAACGTGGCGCTGCCGATCTTCAACAGTAGAAGCCCCTAGAACTCTGTTCATCGTGTCTTCGAGCAGTTTGACGAACACGTTCTCGTGAATTCTCATGTCGTCTTCTTGGTCTAATTCCCCTTCTTTGGGCTTGCCGGGCATCTTGTAGCTTTCTGCCATTCTTCCCGGTCCCGCGGCCTCAGATTCCTGAAACTCGGTATGGCCAGTTGGTGTTCCGCAAGGCTGTCCAGGCTACCGATTGGCTCGGAGGTCTTCTCCGGGCTGTCAGATCCTGGAAGCACGCTAGAGGCTGTACCTCCGTCGCCTTCATTGAGGGATAGCATTCTCGCCAGTGAAGACATGAAGATATTGTTGGTGTGTGCGTACTCAGCTGAGTCTGAGCTCTAGAGTCGTGGAGCGTCACGATGTGTGTGGCTACAATGCTTTTGTTTATCAGTCAGTGATAAGTTAACTTACATAAGTTGTTGCATGATAGATTGTAAAACCATGCAAATTGAAGTCAGTCGTAGAAAGAGCAATTCCTCCCCTTACCACACGTAAGCACGGGTGTGATCGCTTATTTTTCGCCATCCAGGGTACAGGTTTGGAATTCGGCAGCATGATTGACCATTGACTCACACCAGATCCTCTAACTTAACGTGATTATCTCGAACTCGACCAAGAGAGACAGAACGAAATCTGTCTTTGCAATTTTGATGTTGTTATACGTTAACTTATCCTGCGAGTTGCAATTTGCAACCCGCGCGTACCTCAGCCTGTGACAATCATGTATCTAGGACGCAATTTATACTGTGTCCTGCGCGGAATTCTAACGTCTGTCCAGGCGTGGGGGAAATCCAGGTGACCCGGAAACATAAGTGCTGCTGTCGATCTAGTCACCTCAATACTCGCACAAACTTCATATGAACTGTTGCTCCTTCAGGCCCTGGACATGTGAAAAGTCTAGGGCCCACGTGTGTGCCGCAGTCGTCGATTCTACGACAGTGTTTCATCATCACACGGTCGCTCCATCCGATCTGAAGGGCGGCACATCGCAATGATGAGGTCGAAATTAACTTCTTTGAGTTCACCACTACCGAAGGTACAGTAAGCACGTACTTCGCGGCCGCTGATCGACCTTGCCCAGCCTTGGTGTGCCCATATAAGCGCCGGACAAGGTTCGTGTGAGGCGCGCTTGCGCCCCTGCGAGTCGGCGTCGCGGACGAAACAGACCAATACCGTGCTTTGCGCGCCAGCGTGATTCGCCATGCTGGCAGTCCAAGGCCAGGGCCGACGACCCGTCGCGAGAGCCGAGACGCCGACCCCCGCATCATCTAGTTCTAGCAAATCAGAGACGCTCTCGTTGCGATATCGGCTCAATCTTCAGCTCGGTCAGCTCCCTGCAAATCCCCACCAGGCGTTCGTTTGGCTGCACTATGAACTGGCAAGTGTAGGTAACAGCTCGCAAATATGTGCAAGGCGTGCTTTGCGACAAGGCGCACACGAGGGATCCCATTTTGACTCCAGCAAGACTACACGTAATTGTGCGGCTCGGGCAGGTTGATGAGGTGGTGGTGAGCTGCAGCCACAAGAACGGACATTGCGGCAAAGGCATCGCCAATGGACTGACTGTCTCTCTACAGTCTGATGGGCCAGCGCCTTGCCGATGCAATACGGTGAGTAATATACCAAGTAACCTTGCTGGGGAAAAGGAAATCAACGCAAGAATACGGATCTTCCGGGTCGGGTGGATTTCCTCCACGCCTGGACAGACGTTAGTCCCTCTCGGAATGCCTGTAGCGACGCGCAGGTCCCGGAAGGCCGCCGCTGCAGAGAGCGAGCCTGGTGTGGGCCCACCTCTCCTTCCCTATAATACCCAGTGGCATCGCGACAACGGACGAGGAACACGCCGTGACAAAGCTATCAAGCAGCAACTGCTCACGCCACGCGAGGAACAGGCCATCGTAGACCTCGTTCTCCGAGCGGACCGCAATGGGTTCCCTGCCAGAGTCAAAGATCTGCACCATTATGCGGCGGTCTTTCTCCGGGGACGTGCTCCAAGACGCAAACGGGGAATCTCGTCCAAGGTACATAGCCAGGTCCCCGCGAAAGACTGGCCGCAAGCATTCTGTAAGCGTCACCCTGAGCTAAAGGTCGCACGTTTGAGGGCGCTGGACTGGATGAGACACGAGAAGAACATCTACAACAAGGTCGTGAACTGGTTCGACCTCCTGCGCGCGCAGCTAGAAGAGACGGACGCGCTACAGGAGAATGTATACAATATGGACGAGACGGGAGTATTGCTCAGTTTGCTTGGATCTTCGAAGTACCTTGTAAGTGCCGAGATGCGCAAGACTCACAGGGGCACCGACACCAAGAGAACCTTGATCACGACAGTTGAATGCATCTCTGCTGACGGTAGGAGCTTGCCGCCTCTCATCATATTTCCTGGAGTCGACCTCCGGAGCAATTGAGTCTGTCATGAGGCCCCGGATTGGCAGTTCGCGTGCAGCAAGGAACCTAATGCAGGCGCGGCAGGCACACGGCGATATGAATGCAACAGATTAGGCTGATACTGTAGTGGTCAGACTTTGACTTGGTGATTATGTAGACGGACCAAGGTGTTAATTAAGCTTGTGAATGAAAACAAACGACAGTGCAGTAAGTTAGCGACTCGGTTCGCGTCATCGTCCTCTGGCCCTTGCCGCGGGCTGCCGCCCCAGCGAACCACATTGCACATACAACGCGGTATCGGTCTATTTTGCTTGCGGCGTTGGCTCACAAGGGTGCAAGCGTGCCTCACAAGATCCTTTTCCGGTGCTTCCATACAGTAGCCACACCAAGGTTTGGCTACGGTGATCAGCAGCCGCAAATTACGTGCTTAGTGTACCTTGAGCACCAGTGAACTCAAAAAACCTATTTTCAACCTCATCAATTCGATGTGCCGCTCTTCAAACCAGGTGAAGCGACCATGCGATGATGAAGCAAAGTCACAAAATCGACGACTGCAACACACGCATGGTCCCTAGACTTGCACACGGTCAGCGCCTGAGAGAGCAACAGCTGGGAAGTAGCAGAGTGTAAGTCTATATGAATTCACGAGTATTGGAGGTGGATAGATCGATAGTAGCACACACGTTTCCCGGTCACCTGGTTTTTCTCCGCGCCTGGACAGACGTTAGTGAAGGGTGGACCCTGAAGATTGTCCGACATCCCCTACATTGACGTTGACCCTAGTTAGTACCCTCGTCCTGCATCGACCGCTCCGTACTGTATTAAGATATTTTTAGTGTCTTCCCATCCGAATTTCTTTGCCAAATATAACGGTGTCTCTTTGTTCTTGTTCGAAAGATCTGGACTCGCTCCTGATCTCAGTAGAATTTCCACTAACTTTGGCGCACCGTTACCGGATGCAAAGTGTAATGCTGTATTTCCCTTCATATCTTGAGTATCCACGTGAATCGACCTTCTCAGAAGCAGCTTGACCATACGCTTATAGTCTTCCTCATGAGTGTGATGACATTGGCATGCTGCCATTAGGGCCGTTTCTCCGTTTGTCCTGGTGGTGTTCACATCTACGCCTTGCTCTTTGACGAGATACCTGACAATATCTTCGCACCCTGCTTCGGCTGCACAGACGAGGAACTCCGATCCCTTGGACCTATTGAGGCCTAAGTGGTATATCATCTTCTCCATGATCCAGGCTTCCGACATTTGGTAGCGAAACGAAGCCAATGCAATCGGAGTTCTGCAGCGATCGTCTTTCGAGTTCAGTCTCATACTTATGTCGAGAAGGTATTCGGCTACGTCTTGCCTGCCATAATAAAATGCTAAGTGAAGGGCGGATCTCCCATTCAAAGAAGCTTGGATCGATGCACCAAGATCACATAGGCATTTTACAGTTTCTCTATGGCCCTCCATGATAGCGTAGTGCATAGCTGAGAACCCTATGCTGTCCTTTCTGTCAATGTCAGCATGGGCTGACACGAGTAACATAACGATTTTTGTCAGGCCTTTTTTCGCGGCCAAATGTAACGGTGTCAGGCTGCCATATTTTTCGAGAAAATTGACTGACTGCCCTTTCTCTACCAAAGCATTGACCAATTCAAGGACCGGTCGTTCGCCGCTCGTTTTGTTCACTTCCCTAATCAAATCGAGAATTCTTTCTTGGACTTCCGGATCAGGAGCTGGGCGCAGCCAGCTTGCTTTGAAAAAGTCCATTTTGTGGATTTGTGTGTATGATTGGATGTTAAGATGTAAGGTTCCGAGTAGGCTTGCTGGCTCATACCTTTTATCCTTATTGTCAATTACACCATCTTAGCATGATCTGTCAAATCGTGATCTACATACTTACGTGATTTAACAAATGAGAAAGCGATGACAGGTCTGACGAAGTCGAAACAAGAATCTAACACGTCACAACGCCATTGCGAGTAACTTGGAGGCTCCAAACAGTAGTATATTGTTGCCGCATACGGTATGACTCACAGTCGCTGACCACACGCCTTTGTGAAAATGCTTTACAGTGGCATCTCGAGGGAACTAGAGCATTGCCTGCTGCCCACGGCGCATCGGACCGTTCGCTCATAGGCTGCTTTTGCGCGTTAGTAGAGATATATATCCTTAATTATCATGGCGAGTACGGTACTGTACAGCTGCTACGAAGTCCGTTACAGAAATTGCCGCAAGAAAGATCGGGTCGAGGGGCTCTGCGAGTACCTCGCTGTGCATGTCTTGAGAACAGCTAGAGTGCTGTGTGACAACTCGCGCAAATGTCAAGGTGGGCTGCAGTCCTAATGACACTGCACATAGCAGGGCGAGTACATATGCTAGCGAACCGTAGCCCAAGTAACGATTCCAAGGGCGTCCCAGCACCTCAAGCGTATTGTGCCGTGTGAGACACGCAGCACTACTATCGCTTTGCATGGGCACAAGATCGCGTATCGGCGGAAGCATAGTGTGATAGCTCTGCGATTGCGGCATTTGCTCCATGGAAGGCTCTTCCCAAGGATGGACTCTGTCCGCGTGTGGAACCATCTCAGAAGTGAGGTTGTTGCACAGCAGGATGTCGTCGTAGCTTCCTCTTCGCAGGTGGCATAGTAACCGACCCGAAGTTTCCAAGTCCCTACAACGTAGCGCGTGGATCAGTGAAGTGTAAGTATATATCTGGCCTTGGACTCGACGGAGCTCCTCAGATAAGGCTTGGTTCCGAGTCTAGCCTGTTGGTAGTTCGTAGCTGCAAGCAAGGCCGCCTTTCGAACAGGGTTCGCAAACTGGGCGACATTCGTCACACTATTAGTCGCGTCAGAAGCGTCGTAATCTGACAGGAACCTTTCATATTATGGTGCCTTTATCTTTCTTCGCCGGCAGCTCTGGCATGCAAGCTGTTGCGACTGCTTTTGCCAAAAAGCGCAGCAAATCCTCCATTCAACTATGGTCTTTCGGCCTGCCAAAATCACCCTTCACCCTAGGCTACCAGGTAGCAAAAAGTATGAGGTAGACTCATAGCAATATAGAGAGTATTGGCAAAACCAGATATGGAAAGGAGCGAGGCGTAGGAAGTTATGGCTGATCACAAGCAGACGGCTTTCGGAACACTAATGTTTTCGCAACGCCCGGATGCAGGTTACAGAGATCAATCTCTGCACCTCGTCGGCCGGCCCCGAGAGAGGTTTGCCTAGGTCTGGAAGAGCTTACAAATCTGTCATTCGTACTGACAAGATGATAGATTACTAGAACGTTTGAATTGAAGCACGGCAAGATTGTCGCACTGAGGACCAACACACGTATTGCGGGGCTTGCGAGTTCTCCAAAGCTGTGATTAGGTCAGTGCTGCAGCTCGTCAGGCGGCGGCTCTAATGGACGAATGAATCGAGCTCCATGGGTGTTCATGCCTTGCGGCTTTTACGCATCGGCAACGACTTACAGCATATATCGTGCAGTCAGATGCAGGTCGTACAGCGCGTAGTATGAAAAAATAGCTAGAGGTCGCTCGAATAAAGTATTTGGGACAATGTTGAGAGGTTGGATTGAACTGGGAGCATTCGACCTAATGGTACTTCAACGTCAGATCTAGTGCTCATACTAGTTCTACAACATTCATTGCATCGCTAGGATCCCCCTGTTGCCCATTAGCATGAGTCCTGAAGCTGTTGGAAAAGTGAACCTGAACCTGAGTATATACCAACTTATTACACACTCTTTGAAAAAAGTGTTCCGATAGTTCACAACGGTCCATGTCCAATTCCAAACATAAACTGGTAGAATTTGACCACGATCCAGTACAACACGATCCCCATCATCAACGCCGCATAAGCCTACCACGTGGCTCGGATACAGCTGTTAGGGACGAGAACCCCTTGGTCGACACGATTACTTCCGATGTCGGCGATAGGTTGCGATGCTGAACATCCAGAACAATGATGATTTACAAGAAATTTATCATCCGCGAAATGTGTGGATGTCGTGGTCGCTTTTAATGAAGTCTTATTCGGCCACACTTGGCGCATAATGTTCCATTGGTAGTTAGTCAGCATCTTGTACTTCATGCGCATGTCGCTGATGTCTTACGAGCATGATTCCATACTCTCGAATGGATGTTCATTCCGACCTGTGAATGATCAACGCAAGATAATTGAGGACAAGGCCGTGAAGACTTTGGAGACAGGGACCGAAGAGCGAAAAAGTTCGAGTAGAGCAACCGTAACAAGCAGTCTTGCATAAGGAAACCTTTACGAACTCATACAAATATGGTTTCACGCTTAGCTGTGTCATCACCAACGCGCAGCCGATGTGGCTGAGAGTCTTCAATCTGCCTGACATATTGATCGTGATAACGCTATATGCCGAGCATGCCGGGAACATTAACAACGTCACGCCCCAGTGTACGCTGTAAGCGAGCTTGACGATCTCATCGTCGGCCCGAGTTCTCCCGAAGTTGCTCATATAACGCCTCATTGGCCCAGCTTTGTCGGCCGCAAGTCATGACTCGAATATGGGCCTGGAGAGTGCTATAGTGTGGAACCGACGAGTGCGTGAATTTTCCTAGCTTCCAGGAGCTCGCTTTCGAAAGGACAGGGGACAATAAAGTCAGTCCCCATGATACGAAAGTCTGTCAGCACGCTTTGCGCGCCTCGTCATCTATAGTAGCAGTGTTGGATACCTCCCTTCGAGGTGTAAGCATTCCGTCATCCACACCTTCAATCCATTCCACCATATTGCGTCATATCTTTCACCTAATGCTTTAGGTCACCAGTGCTATCGATGAATCATCAATCGTGAGCCTGATCTGTTTGTCATCATACATCACGCGTCTGTTATTACACCTTATGCTCGAGTCTACTTTCGGTTGGCAGCCATGAGTGACCAAAATCGTTGATATCACATGTCATGTCTACGGCAACATCGTTCGCCATCGTATGTCATCATTGTGAATCGTGAACACAGCGTTATCTGTCAGCTCGAGTTGTTTTTCGTATCACACGGCACGACGAGCTATGTTTGACCAGAAGTGTCATCACAAGCTGAACATGAATGCCATCGTGAAAGTACCGTGAGCCGTCGGAGGCTACCTTTCGCATAACCTCTCGTCTTGAAGAGGCTGCATGTCATTGAACATCACGTTACAAGAGTGCCACTTGTCATCCCAAACCACGATTCTGCTCATATCACTTGCTAGTCTAAGCTATACTTGATATCACTCTTGCTGATCGCTCAGATTGAGCATAGTAGAATATTGCTGCGTCACTACGTCAACGGCAGATCAGGCGACTTGCCAGGTCGTGGACTTACTGACAAAATGGAACTGTGAGCATCGTTCTTGCTACACGAGAGTGTTGTCATTCCTCTTGCCGTACAACCCCTTTGCGGTGATCACGTAAGCCAGAGCTATCCAGACTTCTGGACATGAGCCATCATCGACATTGTTCTCCATCCATGCCATTTTCGTCGCTGCCGTAACTACGGATCACGGTTAATCTCGCTCGTGGCCTCAGCCGAGTACAGGTGGAATGCCATCGCCTGCCATGTTCAATGCCACTTCTCTTGATGAGGTGTCCGACTTAGTTCGTTTTGTCATCAGAAATCATCTGAGGCCGACGGGCATGACCAACCTGCCGTGTCTTGTATGGTTTGTCGCAGATCTACACGCTAGGATATGCTTACCACTACTTGTCAGCTGCACGAGTCAGCACGATTTGTCCAACAGTGTTACAAATCAGCCGAGCTGCTGCAATAACAGGCTGTGCGAATTCGCAGCACTTCTCGTACTCAGCGTATTTGCCATCGAGGCATAGACGTTAGTGTAGTAACCTACCTGTCATTGAGATTGATGACTCATTCATGTGCTGTACTCACCACGGGCTTTCTTGATCTTCCTCTTCACCGCAAACCATGTGCGATCAATACGGATGACGGCGCCCTTTTCGGGTTCTGGCTGCCGTCTGCGCACGGTCGCACAGCTTCTGTGTGACCGTGCACGCTCAGTCCACCTTCGCACAATCCACTCCAGCGACGACCGACGAGCTCGTTCGCGTAAACTCACGTGAAGCAGTAGGCGGATGATTCATCGCCAACCAGCGAACAGGTGCGATATCGTAACAATTTGTCCAACGTGGTCAGACAACTTGCGACCAGCGCCCGCGGCGCTCATCATATACAAATTCCATCGCAGATTGTATTTCCCAATGCAATCCATATTTGGCACTTCTGTCATACAACATTCCGGCGCAGTACTGTAACGTCTTCGCTTATTCTCGTTTTGTCCTCGTGCACTCTGCTGGCATCTCGAAGATCCTGTCGATTGCATTACTCTCTCGCAAGCTATTGCGACTTCTGCTTATCGTCGGCATTGCCCTTCATCGCGAGATCGCAATTGGTAATCGCAGGATGTTTCCAAGATGGTCAGCACCAGAGAGTGTCGTACCTCGAACCTACCTGACCATGCCATCATTGGCATGTATGTTGTAAGTTACAGTCGTGTGCGATTGCAGCTTCCACTTGCGCTTTTATCCTTTATCTCAAAAACTTATATATAGGATCTGTGCACATATATAACGTCTTCGCAGAATATATATACTGAATCCCGAAGAAATCATACCTCATTACTGTTGAAAATATATATACGCTTAGATAAAACATATATATTGTCTCTGCAGGTCGCTTGCCAAGTCTCTTTCCGGAAGATTCCGACGTTAAGGTCGAACAATCGATTTACTAAGTCAACGGCGGCCAGACGAGGCCCCGCAGGAACTATACGTCGGAGACTTTTTTCACGAAACCAGGTCATTCTAACATATCGTGAACATCCTCGATGGCTTCTTGGATGATTCAGGCCTCTGGAAATCCAGAACGACTGGAAGGGACCAGGTTTGGCGATGGTTCTTGCAGGATGTGAGAGGCCATAGTGACAGGGCTTACGCTTGGCACTGCATTCATGAAGATGCAGTCAAGGATCGGCACGACGGCCGCATATGAGCTGACATGGTGTTACTTGACAAGCCCGAGCTCACCTGAACTGCACAAAAGTCATATGGCCGTTGTCCGATCATCCGCGTGATGTATACAAGAAATGACAATCCACAATCGACTAACATTGCTTTGAACAGTTATAAAGTCGAAGAGCTGCGCACTCAAATTTGTGGTGGACATCATACGATAAGGAAGATTTGCGGGTTCCCAAGTCAGTGAATTTACCGCCGGAAACCTAGCATAGACGAATCGATTGGTGCAATCTATGTTAGCACGCCAATGAATTGACACCAGTACTATGGAATGCATATCGCTCATAAATGAGTGTTAACTTTCATCTTTGCCGTGCGGCGAGATTTCCAGCGCACCAGACGACTGCAGCAGCTGCACTGTCTCCGTGTGCCCTCCTGCTGCGGCAGCATAGAAGGCGCTGCCATACAATCCGCCCTGAGCATTGACGTCGGCACCCTTGTTGACTAAGTTAGCAGCTGCGCGATCTCAGTTTACCCTCCTGCTGCTGCTGCCTGAAGCGCCTGCCATACTTTCTGCCCCGGGCGTTGGCAGTGGCGCCTTTGTCCACTAGCAGCTGCACTATCTCTGTGTGCCCTCCTGCTGCGGCAAACTCCAAGGCACTGCCTAAGGGTCCGCCCTGAGCGTCAACGTCGGCGCCGAAGTTGACCAGCAGCTGCACTATCTCCATGTGCCCTTCCCATGCGGCAGCCTGGATAGCGCTGCCAAAGTGTCCGCCCTGAGCGTTGACGTTAGCGCCGAAGTCGAGCAGCAGCTGCACTATCTCTATGTGCCCTTCCTTTGCGGCAGCCTGGACGGCGCTGCCATGATATCCGCCCTTACCATTGACGTCAGCACCCTTGTCGACTAGCAGCTGCGTAATCTCCGTGTACCCTCCCTTTGCTGCAGCCTGCACAGCGCTGCCAAAGTATCCGCCCTGAGTATTGACGTCGGCGCCCTTGTTGACCAGCAGCCGCACTATCTCCGTGCGCCCGCTTGCTGCAGCAGCCTGTAGGGCGCTGCCATGATATCCGCCCTTACCATTGACGTCGGCACCCTTGTCGACTAGCAGCTGCGCAATCTCCGTGTACCTTCCTCTTGCGGCAGCCTGAAGCGCGCTGCTATCACTTCCGCCCTTAGCATTGACGTCGGCGCCCAAGTCGAGCAGCAGCCGCACTATCTCCATGTGCCCTCCCATTGCTGCAGCCTGCACAGCGCTGCCAAAGTATCCGCTCTGAGCGTGAAAGTCAGCGCCTAAGTCGAGCAGCAGCCGCACTGTCTCTATGTGCCCTTCCAATGCGGCAGCCTGGATAGCGCTGCCAAAGTGTCCGCCCTGAGCGTTGACGTTGGCGCCTAAGTCGAGCAGCAGCCGCACTATCTCTATGTGCCCTCTCATTGCTGCAGCCTGGACGGCGCTGCCACAGGATAAGCCCTGAGCGTTAGCGTCAGCGCCTAAGTCGAGCAGCAGCTGCACGATCTCTATGTGCCCTTCCATTGCTGCAGCCTGGACGGCGCTCTCATACAGCGAGCCCTGAGCGGTAAAATCAGCGCCCAAGTCGAGCAGCAGCCGCACTATATCCATGTGCCCTCCTCCTGCGGCAGCCTGAAGCGCGCTGCCACACTCTCCGCCCTTACTATTGACGTCGGCACCCTTGTCGACTAGCAGCTGCGCAATCTCCGTGTACCCTCCCTTTGCTGCAGCCTGCACGGCGCTGCCATACCGTCCGCCCTGCGCGTTGACGTCGGCGCCCTTGTCGACCAGCAGCTGTGCTATCCCTGTGTGCCCTCTTGCTGCGGCAGCCTGGAGCGCGCTGCCATACCGTCCGCCCTGCGCGTTGACGTCGGCGCCCTTGTCGACCAGCAGCTGTGCTATCCCTGTGTGCCCTCTTGCTGCGGCAGCCTGGAGCGCGCTGCCATACTCTCCGCCCTGAGCGTTGACGTCGGCGCCGCTTGCGAGAAGATCGTTAACCGTGACAGAGAGCCCTAGGAGACTTGCGTAATAGATCGCCGAACTTGGAACCTCAGCCTGAAACTTGTCTTCCTCGAAGGGGTCGTTCCAGGGCGCGTCTGGATTGTGGACAAGAAGCCAGTCGTCTTTTGCTTGCCCATGCTGAAGAAACGATACTTCACGGCCTGTCTCCCCACCTTGTTGCAACGCACAGTGATAATACCACGATTGAGCTGCGTACTTCAACAAAGGAAACGTCTCAAGATCTTGGTGTTTCAAGGTCTTCTCTGGACTTGTGGTGTAGTACCGCATGTACGTCAAGCAGCTCTGAGAGAGTGCTCTGTGCCCTGTCGCACTCTCAAGGTAGAACTGCTTCGCACTACTTTTGGATATACGCTCAGATTCCAGGTACTCTTTCACCGAGAAATGAGCAAGTCTCACTCTGGTATTCGGGGTCAAATCTTGACCGTTAAGTGTGACATCAGATTGGTCATGATCTACCATCGAGGTATCGCGAATGTGGATTTCAGTCTCTGAGTGACCTTTTGCACCAGGTTTTCTGCTCTCCTCGACACTGACTAGCCCGGAGAGGATGTTCAAGGTGTCTTCCAGGCCGCCGCGATTGTCGGAGTCTATGCTGCTCTCGTAAATGGGATCGATAACAGCAGCCTCGACAAGCTCGCTCAGAGTTGGAGGGGAACGCGCGTAAGCCAACCATCGAAGGAGCGTGAGCGCGTGATCGTGGTATATTTCTTCAATGTCCAACAGGACACGCGTGTACGTTTCATCTAGCGTTGCAGGAAGAGCATCTAGAGCTTGCTTCACGTACTTCGGAGAAGTGGACTTTAGCTTTCTAAGTGCCTGCAGCTGACAATATGCCCAACGGAACCTACGTGAGAACAAAATCGTCAGTTTGATCGATCAATGGCCTAGTGGTTCGAATTTTCCTACATTCCATCTGCTTTGCTTGCAATGGTGGACTCAATCAAATCGAGTGTTTCCTTTTTGAACTTTCCAAAGTTGCGGTCCCCTGAAAGCTGGTTGGCTACGTAAATTCGTATGTCGGCGTTCACAGCCGACGTCGCGACACACATGGCTTTAGATCCCAAAGCCGCCATGGACTCACGAATCGCAGGAAGCTCACGGCTGGTCGTGAGGACCTTGAGGTTCGACGCATCCTGGGACAGTCTCTCAATCCGCTTTAGAACACTTTGACGAGTTTCATCATCTTCCGGACATTCGTCAAGTGCGTCGAGAAGGAGGTAGACCTTGCTACACGGCCTTGTAGAGGCTAAAAAGATCTTTTCCAGCTCATCTGGCCCTGGTACACTTCTCTTGGCGTCGCCCCAAGCCTGGCGAAGCATAGATAGACCGGGCTCTCTCCATCCGAGTTGGGCAACAAGTGAGCGAAGCAGGTCGCTGTCCGATTGCTTGCGCTCGTCCGAAAAGGAGAAATAGAAGTACGCGAGGGAAGTGTCTGCATCCAGTTCAGAGGTAGCCCGGACGTCCTCAATTGCTGTGGAACAGAGGATGGTCTTGCCACAACCAGGTTTGCCGTACATCCACAGATGGCTGACCGCACCAGTCTTCCAGCTTTGATACTGACTCGACTGTAGCAGCCATTGGCCTGTCTCACTTTCGTGGCGCTGACGGGCGGTATCGTGGTTTGTTCCAGGATCAGGCGGCGCGAGCCAGGCGACGATTTTTCGGAACTCATCTGATTGTTGAGCGTCCAGAATGCGTTGGTTCTGAGCTGCTATCTGCGCTAAGGAGTCACTTTGCATTTTGGTCTGGCTCATCAGCCTGAGAATCTCTCTCTGCAATTCTGTGCCCACATCGAGTTGTAGGACTTGGAGCGCCAGCTTGAGGCGCTCTTGCATGTCGGTAACAGTCCCTTTCAGCGCTGCAAGAGTCTCCTTCCTGAAAGGATACCAAGATCTTTGCAGTCCTGACCGCATCTTTTGACGCAGCCCTTCGGGATGGCTATACTCTTGTAGGCTGCGCCGCTTCTCATCGAGCTTGAGAACGGCGTCCTCACAACCTTTTACGCATGTATCCACCCGCCCAACTCTTTCTCGGTCCACCTCCTCCCGGAGCGTGGTCTTAAGGATCGTAAGCGTCTTGCTCAGATCGGTGACTGCATTGTAGGTGCCGCTGATGTCGGAATCGTAGCTCTTCCATGCATCGTAATATGACAGTAGGCCTTGACAAACTTGGATCCCGAGGGACGCGATGCCGACTGCGCTGCCTGCCACTTCCATGACCAGGACGTAGTGATTAGTTTGGGCCTACCCTTACGAAAGAGACAATGGTCAGTGAAGTTCAGGACCGACCGAAATGATATGCTATGTTGGCAATGACGGTCGACCACTGATGGCTGCGCCTCGACACAGCCTTGCGCGGCTGAGACGCAGCATTACGGCAGTGGCTGCTGCGAAGCAACGACTCCGCCTCGACAGCGGAGCACATGGTGCAGTATGTGAGTGGCTCGAGACCTCGAAATGGCTGGAGCTTATTCGAAAGAATGGTCTTTAGACACAGTAGCAGTCCACTGGAATACATTTATGCAATTTTAGCGTACTGTAGGTCACCAGGCACGTATCGCAGAATGCGTGAAACCCTCGACCCTGGAAGCACAAGCGACCGCGCATGGCAATTCATACTGCGGCGCACGGCCCGTCCCGAGCCGTCCCAGGCTTAGCCCGCAGATCGTTGCGTTGTATCGCGCATCGTCCCTTGTGTGCTGCTGCAGCACATCGATCTCACCTTTAGTCTCTCGGCAGAGGTTTTGAAAGTGACGCTTGTGGTGTCGCTCAAATGGTGATATCGTTTGACATCGTCTCAAATTCGCGGAATCTGTCAGAACACTTTAGAATCTCCTACTGTTACGTGCGATGTTGCGACGTGTCTGATTACCGCAGAACCGCACCTTCTCACCACACTTGGTCTACTAGATTTGCCACGTCCATTACAGCATTTTCCATCGATCGAAGCTCCCAAACGTGCACAGCGGTAACAATTCTTTGACGAAGTCTTCGAACACTTCTCCGTCAGTAGATCCTTGGAAAATCTGTGTATGGATCACGCCGTTTTGCGTATAGGCTGGCAGGATCTGATGTCTTTTCTCGCGATGGAATCCAGCGACCTGGACTGCAGGCGTGCGACGGGGCGCCCAGCCTGTACGCCGTATACCAGCGAGTGTGTCACAGCCAGATTCATCCACAAAGACGAGCTGGAAGGACCTATATTCCGATAGCTCGTACAAACACGTATCGCGTAGCTCTAAGTCTCTTTCACGAGCCACACGCTTGTTTTTCTTCTTGGTCCAATTGTATGTCTTCAACGCTCTCTGGATAACAGCCGTAGAGACTGCGACCTCATACTGGTCCTACACAAACTCCACCATCTCGTCGAGGTACAGATCTGGCTTACTGAGAAGGTAATTCAAGAGCGCAGCGAGGACGTGAGGAGGAATCGCTGAGTGCCGCCCTCCGCGGACGTTGTTTGGCGCAGTCACGCTTCCAAAGACTCGGTGATTGGCGCGGGCATTTCTGACAGTACGTGTGCTACAATTGACGACACGAGCAATCTCATTGTCACTTAGCGAACCTGATTAGATCATGTCATGCAGTTGGGATCGCTGGGCCTGTGCGAGGTGTGGCGCCATGGGTGTTGCGCTGTGAGCGTTTGCGGAGCGGGTAGGCTTACACTAAATTCTAGTGGCCATCGGAGCAGCACGGGACAAGCGAACTTCAGAAACGTTATATGTATTCTATAAGCATATATATATGTTCAAGAATAATGAAACATGACTTTTGGGAAAATCCATTATAAAGATTCTGCAAAGACGCTATATGAGTAAACAAATTCTATATATGAGTTTTTATAACAAAGGGTAAGAGCGCAAGTGGAAGCTGCAATCGCACACGACTGTAGCTCGTGTTCTTTAGTCTTGATGACCTCTGCGTGCGATCTCACACTGAATTTACAGCCCTTGCAGGCCCTCCAGCATTCGTTAAAGTGTCACGATCATTTGTTCCGATCTGTTGCTCTATCCCTCGGTATTGCCGGTGGACCAGAAGTCAAAAAGCAAGTCATGCATTGTGCCAGGCCGAACCCTGTCAGAGAATGCGCTCGCTCGCCCGAGGTCGGGACCAGGACTCTAACATGGCGCGAGATTGCGCAGTGGCAGCGCGACAATAAGCAAATAACCAGTGGCTATCGCCCTTGTGGAGCAGACTACTCAAAGACCCTCGCCAGCTTGAAGTTTCTACACAACGAGACATGCGCCATCTACACCCATCTTTTCGGAGCCCTACTGCTGCCGATGATTGCGAATCGCTGTATGGCCGCCTTCTCCCAGCTTGAATTCTCTGATGTACAAATGATAGACTATATCATGTTCTGGATTTTCTTCTTGAGTGCGGAGTGTTGCTTGGTCTTGAGCACTATTTACCACCTGATGCGATCACACTCTCGTAGCGTGGAACAGATGTGGCTTCGGATGGATGTTCTCGGAATTGTCATTGTCACAATGGGCACGTTTGTGCCGAGCATCTTTTATGCTTTTTCATGCCATCCGAGATTACAAAAACTCTACTGGACGATTGTAGGTCATCGCAGTCATCCCCGTCATCTCCCGTCTGTCATGTGTCGATGCTTGCAATGCACTGATGCCGAAGCAGACCACCGCCTCGGCATGCGCTGTTGGAGCTATGATCTGGACACCCCGATTTCGACACTGGAGGACAGTGAGAATATGCGCTTACGTTCCTCTCGGATCCTCGTCTTCCATCCCTATGCTGCATGGTATACAGCTATATGGGCTCAAGTACATGCTCGAACATTCGGGGATGAGATGGTATTTGCTTGAGCTAGCCTTCTATGGTAGTGGAGCTGGATTATACGCGGTATGTCTGTGTTCATTATCGGTGTCGTTTATCGTCCTCTCCAAAGAAGTTGACCTATACCCACAGTTTCGGGTACCAGAGCGCTTCGCGCCCGGTAAATTCGACATCTGGGGCAGCTCGCACCAAATCTTCCACGTCGCAGTCTTGTGTGCTATGTACACTTATACCATTGGTTTGATGCAGGCATTCACCACGTGTCATACATTGAGCTCATGTAAAGTGCAGCTTATTCATCAAGGAGCTTTAACACCACCTCACACGGGTTGACAGCGTCCGATGTGAATGGTTCCACCATCGAAAGTCTTTGTACCATTACAAGATGCATGGCACTGATCAGCAGAAGAGGCGATCATTCTTCGCAGATGCAACTTTCAAGACTCACGATGTCGATACTTTACAAAGATGCAACAAGAGCTTAGGTGCGTACGTGAAAAGTGCACCTGAACATGACAAGTCCAGCAAATGGCATTCGAGAACTGGCACGTCAATTTGGTGAACGACTAGAGCCAAGTCAGTATGGGACATTTGGCACCAATTCTACTTTGGCCCAGCCAGTATCCAACGCGTGGGATTTTGACGTGTGGACCCGATAGATGAGTCAAAAGCGGAGTCAGCAGTGACGAGCTATTCAGGCAACGAGCAGGGTAGCCACTTCGAGAATTGCATCGTGTATCCTTCATCATCAAAAATCTGATCCTACTTGTCATCGGAGATCATCTTCAAGTTCTGGAGGTCATCAATGCTATATTTAGCCCCTGCTTTTAATTACTGACTGTCTCTGGTCCTACAATATTCGTGAACAGAGCCTGTCTTTGGAACTGCTTGCAGTCGAGGTCTATTCCTGGTACTGCCTGTCGTTGCAAGCTATCGTTCACCCTGCTCATCAGTGCGAGTGGCAGCGTCTTTAGTCCTGCTTATTGCCTAGGTTATCTTCATTTTGGAGGGCAACCAAGTCCATCCTCGATCTTTGCTTGTCATCGCAAACCGCCTTTAGTTTTACTTGCTATCTCAATCCGCCTTCAGTCCATTTCGTAATTCAAGCCTCCCTCTAACTTATCTCGCTTGACATCAGAAGCTATCTTTAGTAGTGATGATAATCACAAGCTGCAGTGCCAGAAATCTTCCCTAGCCTCGAAAGCGGTCAGACTTCTGCCACAACGTTTAGTCAGTCTTGCTTGTCATCATAAGCTTCTTGACGACATCTTGATGCTAAATAAAACTTGACAATCGTCTTGCTTACCATCACACTCTGAGTCAGCTATCTTTGGTTCTAACGTTAATTGCAGTACTTCTGATTCTTGTCAGAGCCTGTCTGTACTGTAATCATACTTGTTATCAAAATCTATCCGCAGTCCTGGTTGTCTCATTTCTTATCTTCATCATACTCATCACGGTACTATGCGTTCCCTGCATGGTGGTCTGATTCTTGCTCGTCTGCAACGTCAAGTTGGCGATGTCCTTACTGATGCAGTTGGCAAGCCTTCTTGGCTACCTTGTCGTGTCCTGTAACATCCTTATGATGGTTGGAAGATCGCATGACGCTATCATTGCCTATGTCAAGCCTTGTTGCAAAGGTCGTAGGCATTGTCGGAAGACGACAAGAAACGAACATCGCAGCGCGGTGTCTTGTGTAAGTAGTCAGAAAAACGTGAGATTAAGCGCGGTACACGATATCGAAGCGTAGTAAGCGTATTAACAGGGGGACCGCACTTGTCATCTCAATCTGCATTGGTATTACTTCGCACCGATCGCGGGTGGGAAGCGATCTCTCGAGGGTGGAAGTTGAGTTTGCCTCAGGAAGGCCTTCCCCACATTGTGTGAGCTTCTCCACCCCGCGAATTTTTTCCCCCTTGCTTGCGAAATTGCGCTCTGCCGTGGTTTCAGCTGACGATCGCAAAACATCACTGTGAAGTTGGATGTTTTCCGGCTGTGAAAGAGCCCAGACATCGTTCGAATATTCTGCGTATCTGCGTGCGATTTGTCGCGGAGGTGCTTATTTTACACACCTTTCGTGACGCGATTTGACTGTCGGCTGAATGCACTCCTCCGTAGGAGGGGCTGAACAGTAATCATCCAGGTTCAGCAGTAAGTCGGATATCACTACGGCAAGCTTTCCATTAAGCGTCCAGCTCCGGCGACTGTATTGTTGCTACGTTTCGTCATCACAAACCACAATTATCATAGCTTATAACAGCGAATCCTGCTTAAGACCCTTTGCTGTCCCATAATTTGTCAATGAGGCTGGGGAATGGTCGGCTGTCGCGACTTACGCTGTATCCTACAGGCCGTCCCTTCGTGGCGTCAGATCATACTACCTTTGCCGCTTCTCGGCACCAGGCTCTGTTTTAGAGATTGCTTACTGTAGTGGATGATGCTCATGCCTTGCTGACACCCGAAGCTACAGCATCTGATTTAGTCCACCAGCTGTCGTCGTATGCTATTTCCCAATATTGTTCGTCGCCACATATGGAATGCTCACCATATCAAGGGGATCTGATGTATGATGAGTAAGGTTTGCGGACCATCGCAAACTACATTTGGTTCTGCTTGTAATCGTATGCTATCTATAGTCCAGCTTGTCGTCGAAAGCCACGTTTGGTCCCACTTGTCATGCTAAGCCATCTACAAACTTACTTGTAATCAAAACCTAGCTCTAGTTCTGCTTGTCAGCAAATCATCTTTTTAGTCCTTCTTGCCATCGCGAGCTATTTTTAGTCCTGCTCTCCATCGAGGCCTATCTTTAGTCCTGCTTGTCATCAATGCTTATCTTTAGTCCTACTTGTAACGTGAGCTATTTTGGTTGTGCTTAAAATGTAACCATGATCTATCTTTAGTCCTGCCTGTGGATGTAAGCTATTTTGGTTGTGCTTACAGTGCAACCATGATCTAGTTTTAGTCTTGCCTGTGGATGTAAGCTGTTTTTGGTCCTGCCTATCATCGCGAGCTATCTTCAGTCCTTCTCGTAATCGTGTCCTGCAATATTTTTAGTCCTGTTGTTCATCGCAAGCAATCACCATTACTGCTTGTAATCAAAGCCTATGATTAGTTCGCCTTATCAGCAAATTCTATTCTTAGTCTTGCCTGTGATCTTATGCTATTATTACTCCTGCTTGTAACCGTGAGCTACATCTGGTCCTGCTTGCAATCGAAGCCTAAATTCAGTCTTGTTCGTCGTCGTGAGTCATCTTTAGTCCTGTGTCTCATCAAAGCCTATCGTAAGTACCGCAGCACCCATTTGTTATCGGTCCGAGCGTTTCTAGTGCGTCAATGTTGGACAGCGAGAAATTGGCCAATGTGCAAAAAAATAGTAGCAAGAGAGTGCTGGAGTGGGGTTTCAAGCCATAGCGTCGCCACTCTTTCATGAGTTGATGGCGCATTCAATGCACGATGAACAGAACCTCATTTTGCCGTTTACGTAATTTCTCAAGAACCTTCAGGAACCAGCCGTAGAGAGCTTCCTCAATAGCGTTAGCCGTGCAGCTCTTGTACTGTCGAACGCCATTAAGTGCGTATCACAACCACTGCTTAGTACTTGAAATCAGCTTCATGTCCACTTCCGACGGCTCTAGGTATCTCGGCCCACAACCTAGTGGCACTGACATGCCCATCAGACCGTATCATTAGTCCTACTCATCATCATCATCATCGTAAGCAATTTTGTCCTGCTTGTCGCCGTGAGTCATCTTTGGTCCTGCTTATCATCATGGTCTTTCTTTATTCTGCTTGTCATCGAAAAGTTTCTCCAGTTCAGGTGATACTGTAATCACATGATGCAGTGCCGTGAGTCCTATTTACCACCATGAACTATCCTGAGTTGAACTTCTGATTACTTCTGATTACTTCTGATTACTTCTGATTACTTCTGATTACTTCTGATTACTTCTGATTACTTCTGATTACTTCTGATTACTTCTGATTACTTCTGATTACTTCTGATTGCTTCTGATTACTTCTGATTACTTCTGATTACTTCTGATTACTTCTGATTACTTCTGACTACTTCTCACTACTTCTGGTTACTTCTGGTCACTTCTGATTATCTCTGCTCATCCCGAAAGCCCTTCTCCTTCCCGGCAAGAGTCTGAGAATGAGCCCAAGATCATCATGTTCTGTCACGCCGTGCGGGATTATAGCATCGGCTAGAACAGTGAGATGATCATTCAAATTGCATAAACTACGACGGACCATGTTGGTGTGCGGTGTTAGTAACTTAGTGATGCAATCGTGTTGCTTGCCAGGGCGTCTGTGGACCCGTCGCGTCGCCCAGCGTTTCCGAACAGCTGGAAGATGGCGTGTTCGGCATTGTCATCCATGCAGGCTCTTTCTTTGAACTCAAGTATCTTCGGAAGATAAAGTTGTGCGAGAGTGGCACATGAGTCCGTCGCTTTTCTCGTAATTTATTCGGGTAACGCAATTGATCACAATGCATAATAGCTACTCACACGAGACACCGCGTGAAGCTATAACCTTTCTGACCAGCAGTCTCGCTTATCACGAAGCTGTTCTCTAGTCCTGTTTGTCATCAAAGCCAATCTTTGGTCCTCCATCGCGGGTCGTCTTTGTTACTTCTTGTAGTGAGGTACTGTACCTTCGGTCCTGCTTGCAATTTTGATTCATTTTACATCTGGTCGTCATCGTAAGCCTTCTTTAGTCCTCGTTGTCATCGTAACCTTTCTTTTAGCCTGCTTGTCATCGAAGCCTACTGTATCTCTGATTCTATTTGTAATGTTGAGCGATTTTTGGTCATTCCTGTACAGTGATTGTGAGAGTTGTCTTCGATCCGGCTTATAATCGCGTGCTATCTTTAGTTCTGCTTGTGATGATGAGTTTGTCATCGTAAGCTGTCTTTAGACTTTTTTGTCACCATTGGCCTCGTCGGTGCGACTTGTCATCGCAAGCTATCTTTAGTCCTAACTGTCATCGCAGGCTCTCTTCGTATCAACCTGCCATCTTTCGTCATGTACACGTTTGCTACGTACGAACGGTCAGTCATCATGACCTCGTCCTGACCTGGCTTGCGAAGCAGGCCAACTTCGACCAAAGTCGGTTCTACGTACTGTACCAAAGGAGACCTTAGAACCAGATTGTATCTGAACGTGAAGGTTGGAGTACGTCTTCGGGTACATGCTTGTCACGTCCAGCTCCCCTCCCGTGATCAAGTCTAGCTCAGACTGTTATTGCACGCGATGTGTGCTGTAAGTTGTGTTTCGAGATGTAGCGAGATTACGCACGCGAGCGAGCGGAGCGGGGTGATATGGATCCGTTCTAGCCAACTGCACGGATAATCCAACGCATTACAGTATCCAGGCACTGTAATCTGGGCACTGACGCGCACGGCGTGCAGCAAAGACTGGTCAGTCTGGCCACAACACCCTGGCAGCGTCTTCCTGGTTCTGCTTCCACTCGGAGGGCATGGGATGAACAGGGATGTTTTTCGGCGGCGTACGCCGAAGCTGAAATTACACCGCCATCCGTAGGTTGACAAAATCGTAGCCCGCCTGTTGCAGCACTCAGATGGCGAGACGAAAGCTTATGCAATTCACACGACTTCTCCATATCGGTATGAATTTGTTGTCAACTACGACTTCCAGTCTCCAAGAATCCCCTCGAAAAGCCTGATTCCGTTTGTGCAATGCATAACCGCTTAGTCATGCGTATCAGCGGAGCAGCGTGCGTGTTGTCCTTCGTTTTCCTCCTCGTCCACTTCTCAGTACTCTATGCATCTTTCGAGCGCTTCACACAATTTCAACCGTCAACAAGCAGCGATAACACCGCTGGACCAACAGAAGGCAGCCATGACAGCCGGAATGGAAATCAGATGGCCCGTCCTCCAAGCATATCAACAATAACTAGACCGGAAGTACTCGAGCCACATCGCGGCGGTCCGAATGTCGAAGCCCCTTCTAGACCATCACCAGCTTCGGCATCCATCTTGGTAGACACAACGACAACAGACTCCCCGCCTGGATCGGCGCCCGAGGATAAGATCGTGGTGATTGGCAAGCTCCAGCATGAAAACACCGACTGGGTCGCTGAGTTTCTTCCAGAGTGAGTAAAGGTAATTCATACAGGTCTGCGCGTACTCATCCCAGCAGATGGCAACATGCGATATACACAGTCGACAACAGTAGCCACCTTCTGCATACCGATGCGAACAAAGGTCGTGAAGCCAATGCGTACCTCTCTTACATACTTCGTAACTACAATAGTCTGCCATCGATTGTAGCATTTATCCATCCTCACCGCGATGGATATCCCACGGCATGGCACAACGACGCCAGTGACTACGACAACGTCAATTCGTTGCGGGCGCTCAATACCGATTTCGTCCAGCAAAGCGGCTACACCAATCTTCGCTGCATATGGACACCAGGGTGCCCGGACGAAATCCATCCACTTCGTGAACTCCAGAAGGAATGTTGATGGCGGCGAGTCAACTGAGCAGGCTATTGCGTCGGTGTGGCCGTTGTTCTTCGCGCCACAAGCAGTGCCTTCGATCATCGGTACACCATGTTGCGCTCAATTTGCGGTTTCCAGAGACCAGATCAGAAAACGACCGTTGCTAGAATACGTACGGTATCACGACTGGTTGATGAAAACAGAACTGGGCGACGATATCAGCGGTCGGGTTTTCGAGTATTTATGGCATATCATATTTGAGCAGGACCCGATCTAGTATGTACGAAGCAGTGCACGAAACGGGACCCCTACTGATAGATTGCAGTTGTCCTGAACTTCGGCAATGCTATCACGATGTCTATGGTGGCAATCATTAGGCGGAGAATACATTGGTATCCAGAAAACCTTTTGCAGTTTTTTCTCATGATTTGCAATCTTGATGATCGCGCTTACTTGTATGTACCGCCTTCTCCCCCAACGACGAATACTGCATCGTTCTCGACCTGGCAGCTTGCACCAGATGGCGGACTTGGCGGAACGGAAATAGCCTGTGCAACATCCGCTCGCTCCCATGCGCTCTCCACCGAAGATCTTACAGCAATCCTGCCATGTTCTACAAGCCAGAGTTGATGGCGTCGTCAACGCTCATAGTATTGATGGTCACAGAGCGAGAGCCGCATGTTTGAGAAACAGGGTCGCTTGATCGAGAAACAAGTGGCGCCTGCAAGATTGACGCGTCCAGTGGGCGAGTTGATGCACATCAACTGTACTGTACTGTAGTGCTTCATCTTCACTACTTCGTGATTATATGCCTAACGATGAGACTTCAAGTTTCGGTGCAAGCCGCAATCCGAGTCGATCATTCGTGTGGAGGGGCGAACGTAAGCCCTCTGATGACATCGTGTTTCAAGATTACATACCGCTTACTCCACTCCCTTCGTCTCTAGCAGTGTCCTACTACTGCCTCTGTTTCCGCTCGGCAGTCTTGTACAGTACCGTCGCACGAAAACACAAACACACTGGCGAAGTATGCCGCCCTTCGATCAAAATTGCATTACGTGGTCTTCATCTTGCTTGCGTGACCACCGAACTCTAACCCAATCCTCTCACGCCACCATTGTCCCGCTGTCTGCACGCTTCCCCAATCCATGCTGTTCCACGGCCCCTGAATGTTACATTCCGGTAACGCTTCAATTTTGGTTTTGAAATCGGGGTAAACGAAGAAGGCGACTGAATAACGATCTTTGAGAGTCTCTGCAACGACCGGTGACTGGTCAATTCCCTCTTTTGCGGTGAGTGTTGGAGCAGCGACACGATGCAACGCGCTTCGCCACCGACCGTTCGACTGCTTCTCAAGCATGTCACCCACCTGCACGATGACCGCTCCTTGAACCGGGGGTACAGGCACGAACAACGATTGGCCACAGGGGCTTCTCCGGTCGCAAACTTCCAATCCACCAACGTCATCTTGGAACAGGAGAGTTATCTGCCCGGAGTCGGTGTGTGCATTGCATCGACTTGCATTTTTTGCGCCTATGTCGGATCGTGCCATTGGGTGGTAGTGGATCAAACTCATGTTGGAGCGGCTTTGTCCAACATCCTGTTGGTTGACTAGACCGCCACCGCTTGCTTTGTCAACTTTGAGAATATCATCGAGACATTCCATTATGCTCAGCTGGAAGGACTTTTCGAAACCGTTCATTAATCAATTTACTCAGATAGTGGGTGGAGTTAATATCCAGACTTACCATGCACGCATTCCACCAATCTTCCAACCACTGACTAAAACCCGGGAACATGTTTTCTGGTAATAAAAGATTCGGGTCCTTGTTGACGGTGTATGGGTTTCCGAGTTCGAAAGTCTCTCGCTGCTCGAGTGGCGCTGTAGATCGTGCGTCGGCAAGCTCATCCAGGCACCGTGGCTGTTGGCCCTGATCTACGATTGCATCACCCACTTTGGTGTATCCACGAGGCTCAAAGGGATCGACTGAACGGCGAACGAGGGATTTAGTGCTGTAAGGGAAGGCGAAAAAGCGAGTTGTCTTGAGCAGTCAGCTGACGGCGCCCATACCGCCCAAAGGTCACGCTGATACAACATACCCAATCGAAGGCCGCGTCAACGAGACCTGGTGGGAGTTCGTGATGTGATAGATAAATGAATCCATGTGTGCGAAAGGCGTTGTCAAGAATGTCAAGGCCTTCTTTGCGAAGTTTAGCTGGCGCTTCTTTCGTAATCGAGCGGAAGTCCAGCACTGGATGGCTGATATTCTTTTGGGACATCTGACGATTCATCTTCGGGTGTACAGCGGTACGAGGAATCGTCTCTCTCAGCACTACACTTTTCGTGCCGATCGAATTGCGAAGAAAGGTCGAGTAACCACGGCGAGCTACAAAAATGGATCTCATGTTCAGGAAGCTGGTTTTGGCAAGGCTGTAGCAAAAAGATTAGACATTTGTCGACACAGCGGCAACAAGATTTTCTCAAATCTGAATGGTGTTAGGCGCCGCCACTATCGCGGCCGACAGTCCGAATTCCTTGCAAGCCTGCCTTGCGACGAGGCATACGCCAGGCACTCATCTTTGGCACTAGTAGGAATGTGTGTGGTTTCTTAGCTCGTGCGGGATGTTGAGGTCACGATGAGTATCAGAGGCAGAATTTGGGGTCGCGACAGGCACATCGGTCACTTATCAAACTTCTTACTGATCCAAGAGGGCACTTGATTGTACGCTGCATGCAAACTCATGTAAATTATACTGATTGTCTCGCGCTTAGAGAGGGAAAGTCCACTACCTTCTGGGCGGCTCAAACGCTCTGACAGTCTGTCGTTAATGGACGAAATTGAAGTGACTGATGCTGGACATTGCCTCATTCGTCGGCGATGCGGAATTTATATGAATAACCCGGGATAGCATTCATCAGTTGGACGCACGGTTCTTCTCTAGGTGCAGGTTATGGATGCTTGTTCGTATAGCCTCTGAGGCCTCAGCACAATACAGAACGACCTACGAGAGACACAACACGCACGGTCGTCACAATCTTTGAGGACCGTGCGCGCATCCCAAAATATCCCTCACGTGAACACAGCGTCGCATGGGATCACTTCAAAGTCGCGATATGTCGAGAATACGTCCTTATCCGGAACTTGAAACAACGTGACTAAACACCATCATGACACTCCATTAATCAAATTCCCGGTAGACCCACAGTGTCTTATGTAGCGGGTTGATCTGGCTCGCGATGTTCATCTTCTAGAAGAACATCAGGCGGAAAGCTCCAGAATCACTTCTTCGAATGCCTCAAGATTCGGCAGAGAGCTGTACCTAGATTACTCACATCAGATTCTTTTCCCCGATTGTTCAGCTGCTTCGTGCCGTCTTACGAGATATCCTTGTTTGGAAACAGATCACGTATTGCTTTCACAGCATTGTCAAAATGGTCCACACGCCAATGCACTTCATTCGCTTGTGCCTGCTCTCTGTCGGATACTGTCAGCGATGTGGCGACCTTGACCTGCGAATACACCACTCACTCGTCAAGAAGAATTATGATGGAGGATCCTTCGGCTCCGCATTGCGCTGCATACAAGCTCTTCCTCACGAAGTCTATGATCTCATCCGGAGGACTCGCTGCCTTGAACAGATAGAACGCCGCTCTGGCCGTTTGCAGATCGTCTGGAGCGAATTGTAAACGGTTGTTGACACTAGTCTGATGATCGAGCAGCCCTACCCACTATAGTACAAATTCCTGACCTCGTTGCAAACTGTAGTGGTAGCCGTGCTTCGACCATGGCAGCCGGAATCGCCTCGTATCGCTGCTCACCTTTCTCCAGATGCTCGAGCAACGACATGTTGCTGTATACGCCATACTATCCAGATCAGCCACAACTTACGTCACAAATTGGATTCATGTTTCGGCGCACCTTGAATACCAACATTCCAACCAATCTTCCAGTCATGATCTTGTCCGGCGCCAGCAGGGCCATGGTGGATTTGTCCGCCATTGTGGCGAAGAGAGATGTGATGCTAGATTCTCACGGGATAGAAAAGTGTCAGATGCACGCATCGCTAAGGGAATGATAAAACGACAGTTTTGCGAGACGGGGGGAGTGGGCACCATCACGCCGTGACATGAGGAGGGCTTCCAAGTAGCGGCCGATGCAGCCCCCACAGGCCCACGCAGCCGTTCTTGGCAACCAGAATCGGCGCTGACCCTGCCCGACAACCCTAAATTGAATTAGGGTTCAAGTGCCCATTGGTCCGTTGATGAATGGGTGACTGCAATAAGCGAGATCAATTACCCTACAACACGCGAAGCGGCCGTGCGTGCGAAGAGACCCACTGTATGTGATATCGGCTTATCGTGTAAAAGGAAAAGTGCACAGCGACGAGCCGACATTGCAGTCAACATTGTGCACTTACCTTTTAACCTTACGACGTGGCAAGCTGGCATTGCTCTAGTTACATTTCATTCGGCTGGCTGACGTGACGCTCGTCTGCGTTCGCCATGACACCGCGTCCTCATCATGTCGTCGAACGCGTGGAGTTTGGTGATGCGGCGCCCGCCACGTTCTTTCACCTTACCAACTTACGGTCTTTGGCTCAAGATTTATTGTCGGTCATGAATGTCATCATGCTCCTGCTCTACCTTTACTACTCTCTGATCGGACTGCTGGCGATGAAACTTCGAGGTCTGGTGGAAGGCGTGATGTGAGCGATTCGACTTGGATTGACGTGCGGTCTTGGGGCCTCTCGTCATCATAGACGCTGACAGCATATTTCCAGAGCACAAATCGCTTACTCTACAACCTTCGCCTCCAACACTCTCTTACTACTATCCTTATGCCCATTGGACAGTTTCCTACCGTCTAACATCAACGCAATACGGGTTCTTATACAAACGACAAGCGGGTGCTGCTCGACCGCTTTGATTTTGAGGAGTAGACAAGGAGACGAGGATGTTCTCGTGCTCAAAACGTAAGCAGCGTTGCTTTGACCACGTACTTCGTCTTGCTGACTCGAGATTAACGTCACCAGATGGTTCGATGTCGTCGCTATTGCCACCTTCCTGCTCTTGTTTGCAACACGACGGGTACTCGGAGTGCATTCTTCAGCCTCTATGTCCAGGGCTTCCCTTATCGTCCCTGTCTGTTTGACGCTTCTCCCGACCATGTTATTTCTTGCACGGCGCTGTTACGAGACACGTGCACTAGCGCCCAAAACCTACGCAGGCCAAAAGATCAGTGCTGGGCGGCGCCAGTGGGCCCTTGTGCAGGATCGATATGAGAAACAACTTGATGGGTCTGGCCGAAAGTGGCCTCGCGACGAGAATATCTCTGTTTAGTCTTTTAACCTCATCTCCAACAGCCAGGAATATTCACTGAGACACATATATGGCGCTTTCGCAGGTCACTTATGGGCATCGTATTTACATTGGTCTGTCGTCGTAGCTTGTCTCACACCAATTCGCGAAAGTGTCTTGAGCCTAGCCACTCGCAAGAGTCCTATATGCACAGGTTCCTTGTAGCGCGTCATTCTCGTTGTCTACTTTGTCCATCGTCCGCTGCTACCGGTTCTGCCTTCGCCAACAAACATACAGCCGGATGATGAGAATCAAGAAGACAAAGATGGAGCACAAGCAACAAAGAGTCACGCTGATGGGGTAATTGATACTAGACTATATCTGAGATCAGGGTGGTGCCTTTTTCGCATGATTGAACATTGCTAGAATACAGGAATGGCGAAGACTCGGAAATGCAAGTGGCAGCTTCCATGACAGTCGGAGTCCTGAACGTTTCGCTGTCCTCACGAAAGTGTGATCAGATTCTCTCACCTATGACAAAGTAATCACCCAAAGTCTCCTGCGGCATCAAGGTCAATGCCGAGTAGTGAGAAGGAGATGATTGTGGGTATTTTATCTCGCGCGAGCCGCCTTTGTGTCGCTTTTGGGTAGACAGTATGGGCTGACCAGTTCATCTGGAGGCCCGCTTTCAGAGCCTCCATATACTGGGCCACTATAGGTCACGTCATACATCGCTAGCGGCGCGTTGTTGTAGAGTTTGTTCCAAAGCTTCAGACTCAGGTCAATGGTAGCCCCGTTCGCAAAGTTGTCAGCCGTCGAGTTATCCGATATCTGGTAGCCATCACGTGCAAGCGCCAAGATAATCAGCTTAACCTCAACCTGAGAGCGAGTTGCGCACCTTAATTCTACTCTACTCTGTATTAAGCTATCACTCTAACCTGTTTGAGCATTCAATTCCGCCAACCCGTTTTATAACCAGATACTATGTCAATCTTCACGCTTTCAGGGTTTCAGGAGAATATCCTAGTTGAACCTTCTCAAAACGACCCTCTACTACCACCTATTATCGACAATGATACTATATGGCACTTTCAATCAACACCATCCTACCTAATAGCTTCAGAAACGCAGAGAAACACTGCTAGAAGTGAGGAACCGATTGAGGACAGTGATGAGGTACGCATCCGGTTGTTTATCTTGCTACGTATCGGGCTCTCTAACGAGTTTCAAAGTCCACACTGCCATCATCTGATGCAGATCCACCTGAGCCTATTGAGATCTTTCAAGGGAAGTTAAAGTCCTTAAAAGATAGGAGTACCGAAGAAATTGAACATGTTGCGATACTACCACAATATCCGGTTACACGGCCAGGAGGCTACACGTACTGCATCAATATTGATGGTATGAACTTGGAGAAGCACTTCAACCCTGACCGCAAAACTATGCGCTGGGAGCCCCAGGTAAGTGTAACGTGTTACGTAACTGGTCATCGAGTTGGTTACGCTAATGATTTAAAGATCCAATATGCACATGCCCGAACCAATATGACAAGAGGTACTATACGGTCACCATTCCTCAGGTAGGCGTTGTGTAACATGTTCCCTATTCGGTTACAGAACCTAATACAGTAACAGGAATGTCTCTGGCAAACGTCACCAGTGGAAATGTACTGGTATCAAGTTCTGCCAAATGATGGATATAAACGAGGCTACCTCGAAGCATAACTGCGTTGATCAAGAGCTCTGGGATAAGATTGACCGTACACGGCCACTCCTTGACAATACTGAACCAAACCCAAGGTGTATAAGTAACTTACTGCTCATCCCCTCGTGCAATCCGCATCGTGACAAGTCGTCTGGTCGGGCTAGACCTTTGCAAATAGACTTACAGTATCACATATACTTTCTTTGTAAAGCGATAGACCACGGACGGTGCGGAGTTTCTCCAGGCATATCTGACACACCAATCAATAAGCCATTCAGTTTTCATGTCTCTTCGGTCGGGTCTCTGTTATCACGTACAGGTCACACCGTAGAGTCCTGCGCACCTTGCACTTTTCAACACGTTCTTGGTGCGGCCCATTTTCTTCGACGCAGCAGGTTCAAGATCTGGTTCGCCTTCGCCAGCCCTGACGTCACTCAACTCGCCTTCTGCAGGATGGTAATCGTCGAAAAGCTCGATATTGACAGTAATGCACTTCAATCTCTCATTCTTGCATCCATCCATCATCTCGGACGCTTCCGCCAGGACTTTGCGGGCACCGTTGGCAGAAACAGCATAGGCCCACGTGCAGATTGAACTCGAGGAAAAGTGCACGGCGCACTGCCCTGCTCGGAGCTGTGTGATGACATGACGGTCAATGTTCTCATACTCATCCAGGGGAAGTACCGTTTTGTCGTCCTAAGCGACATGAGGCTTGTGCTCGAAATCTGGTGGATCGCCACAGTGACCCATCCAGATTACTGTATGTCCCAGTCGAGCCCGTAGGGAGCATCAACCCCAGCTTGTTGTCCAGTAAGCTCCAAAACTCCTTCCGCGACTTTGCCAGTTCTGGATGATGAGCTTGAGCACATCTATATACGCCAGTCAAGCCAACGCCGCACCGCGTGTGTCGACATTACTGAACAGCTCAAAGGCGCTCACGAACGAGCTGGACCACTTGGGCTGTTCGGGAATGAAGATTTCGATGTCGCTCGCTCTAGCAGCCGCCATCAGCCCTTCTGCTCTCCATGGTGTTCCTTTGCTCACGACAACGATTTTCGCGAACTATTGAATGACGGCAAGTCAGTTATTGGTCGCGAAGGTAGTGATGCCTTTGGACTTACTCCAAGCGTAGAATTTCTTGCCGAAAGGTTGCCAGATACTATCGCGGAGGGATCTGAAGGCGGTGGTAACGGGAAGTGGTAAGATGGTCCATGGTTATGATTAAAAGATGGACAGGTGAATTGAAACTCGGATCTCGCGTGGCCAAGGCGAACACGCTGATCATCAACGATTTTCCACTGGTGAGGCGTCAACCAAATGACTAGCACTAGCTCAGCCAGCTATATAGATATCTATTAGATTACTTATCCATGTATAGTTTATAGCCTTGGGGCCTATAAAGTATAAAGTATAGAAGATAAGGCTTTATAAATAGTAGTATCTATTTCATAGTTCTAGTAGTTTATCTACTTAATATTTCGGTTTATACTATAGGATAAGTATACCTTTACGAAGACTATTCGAATATGTTACGGGAGAGCGACGCATACGCTAAGGCTCCATGTAGTATTTAACAAGTTCGATATAGGAGTAAGAGAATTCTAAGGCGGAAGCTAGTAAAGGAGTCGTAGCTTCTAGTCTAGGGTAGAGGCTATACCTACGCTATACTCCTAAAAGGGCTCGCCCTTTATAGAATACTACCTATTATCTAATAAAGGATAGCTTATATCCTTAATAGGTAATTAGTGATAAGATTATAGGTAATTAGTAATCGTAGGAAGTACTATAGTCGTAATAGATATAATTTAAGAACTAGTCGCTTTAATATATATAAAGTATAGTTAGGTAATCTAGTATAGTAGTCTTTTAATAGTAGCTATCTTACTAGTATAGGATATATTTGCTCTGAAATTAGTCCTAAAGGCCGAAGGTATTATTAGATTAAGTATAAACTATTAATATATAGATTAGTAATAGTATTGTAGGGTACGATATTAGGTAGGAATTTGTTACTAGTCTTAGACATATAGGTGAAGTTATTAGTAGAGCATATTATAGCTACGTATGTATTACGTAAGCGGGTTCAAAGCAAAGGGTAAGAGATGGTTATCAAGGCTATCGATAGCCTAAAGTGCGAAGACTAGAAGGGCGTTTTTTTTATATCCCCTTTTTCTTCCTACTAGCGATATATAGTAGTTTTTATTTCTTTCGTTTTTATATAGAAAATCGGAGTTATATGCTTCGCGTATAGCAATAATAACAATTAGAGATTACTAGAAACATAGTCTACTCTCCTACTTAACTATAGTAACTCCTATACTACTATGGTTATAGTAGAACCTTAGTGCATATAGTTATATCTTTCTCGACCTATAGGTTAAGAAAGATTATAAGCTATATGAGTTTAGTACCTATACCCGATTATCGACCTACACTACTATAATAGTAATTAGCACTCTAGTAGACTCCATTCGAATAGCCTAGTATATATCCATAAGTCTCTATTTAATTATCGATTTACTAATATAAAGGCTAATAAATTAGTAGTAGAATACGATCTAATAGAAGGATAAGTATATACTAGGAGAGTAACAGGTACGCTAAGGCTCTGTATAGTATTTAACAAGTTCGATATAGGAGTAAGAGGATTCTAAGGCGCAAGCTAGTAAAGGAGTTATAGCTTCTAGTTAGGAGTATAGGTAATGCCTACGCTATACTCCTAAAAGGGCTCGCCCTTTATAAGAAGAACTCGTAGATATTAAATACCTTAGTAAGTATAGTAATAGGCATTACTTATTAAAGATTACTAGATAAGAGTATTTAGACTACTATAGACCTATTAAAGGTATAAAGCAGTAGATAGCCCTAGTAGAAGATATATAGTTTAATTAACTCTTTTTTATACCTAATTTTATTATTACTATGTTTTAATATTAGTAACTACTATAGCCCTCCTTTAACCCTACTTACTACGTTATCGAGATACGTTACTTTTCCCATAGTCTAATTATAGGCGTAATATAGATAGTAGTCCTAATAATCTTTCTAGCTATAATATTCCTAATATATCTAGTACTCTTTACTATCCTTATTATCGATTTGCTATCCTCGACTCTAAGCCTAGCTACTCTCGAGCGAAGGCGATTCAGACCTAGTAAAGCTTCGCGATAAGGGCTAGCCCTATTCGATACTAGTATACTTAGTTTCTACTACTAGCTTATTATTTTCGGAAGTTAGTATTATAGGCTAAGGTACCTTGGAGATTTAAGTCGTAGATTGTAGGATTAGCTTGCTAAGATACTAGTTCTAGATACAAAGGCCTAGTCAACTAGCTCGTACGCCTATGCTGGATAACAATTAATTAATCTATACTTTTATATTAGTAAGAGGTTATCCTCTTATATAACACTTTTCCTATACTAGGATGCAGATATGCATAATGGGCTTTTTGAAGATGTTAGAACGATAGTAAATGGTAGTGGCATACGCGAATCCTATTATTAGTGGACATTCATCTTTCGACCCTACGTTAATAAAGACGAGTGTAGGTACCGCTTCTGTGCTGCAACTCTCCATGCCCCTCAGCGACCCTTACCCTTGAAGTGATCCTTGCACTGCTCTGCCTATATCTGGGCACAAGGCGGAAGAAAGGAACCCCCGAACCGCCCTATCGAAAAGGACGGGCATGCTGGTGTCAGTCACGCCGCACAGACAATGTGCTTACTACGACTGCATGTACAGGGGAAGCAAGAATGGATGGAACCCCTGCAAGTGCATGAGCATACACCTAACCTATTTGAGATTAGGTGCCAAGGTAAGACTCCATACCACAAATCCGAGGTGTTTTGAGGACTCAGCTATCTTCACAACAACAATGCCAGGCAAATGGATCGACTCTTACCAACGTGGTCAGATTGTAGCCCTCTACCGCTACGCACACTGGCCTATTCAACGGATCTCGGATACCCTTCGGATTTTCAAGACTACAGTACACCGGATTGCTACTCAGAGCGAGACTACAGAGCCAACAACACCACCACGACCACGTGAGCGGAGACCAGTATGCACTACACGTAAACGACAGCGCCTTGTGAATCGCCTTCGGCTAAGTACTGAGAATAGGCGCCTACCTCTTGATCGACTAGCCAATCTTGAAGACCTCCATTACGACATTCGGACTCTTCGCAGAGCCCTTCGTCAGGAGGGCTATTCAAGGAGGATTGCACGCGCAAAGCCACTCCTTACTGAAGCTCATAAGTTACGTCGTTTGAAATGGGCTACAAACCATCTAGACTGGTCAGATCGACAATGGAGCCGCGTAATCTGGACTGACGAGGCCTCAATCCGGTGCGGCCATTTTGGCCAAGTTTATATTACTCGCACGGCAGGAGAGGAGTTTGAGCCTGATTGTTTAGTTGCACGCTTCCGTAAATACTCGGCTTGTATGGTTTGGGGTGCAATCTTATCAAATGGCCCTTCTCAATTACACATATTTGAGAAGGGTAAGATCGATGGAGCCAGGTACCGTACTGAGATCCTTCCACGGCTCTCTCAGATCATATGAACGGATCCCTCTTTAATCAGAGGTCTTTGATCATGCAGGATGATGCACCAATCCATAAAGCATACCAGACTTTAGCCGCTTTTGAGAGATCTGGCCTGATAGTAATTGATTGGCCTGCAAACTCACCAGATCTCAATCCAATTGAGAATATATGGGCTATTCTGAAGTATAGGATTGCAAAGCACTTCCCTACTACGAGGGAGGCTGTTATTCAGGCTATCCAGCTTGAATGGGCTAATCTAACAGTAGGTGACTGCGCAAGGGTATGCCAATCGATGAGAAGGCGGTGCCAAGCTATTATTGATGCTAAAGGAGGCCACACTAGGCGGTGAGACACCTTACTTAGATAGGTTAGATCAATAGATCATGCACTTGCAGGGGTTCCATCCATTCTTGCTTGTATTCGCATGGTGCCCGCATACACGTGGCGTATAGTGGCCGCCAGGTAGATTAAGGAGACATCTAGGCAGTGATGCCTGAGTCCATGCGACACAGCAAGAATAGTCTCCGCCAAACCGATTGTCTGCACTTCTATCCTTCTCATGTTTTAAACATTTTTCGTCCAGCGTTGAACCTCAAAACTCACAATGCTTGGTATCACGGATGATACCAATGAGCGAAAACTGGAAGCTGTTTTTGGAAGGCTCGGTGTTCAACGATACACCGACAATATTCAGCAACTGGAAGCTTTATATGGAAGCCTCGGAATCCAGCGACACACCAACAATGACCAAACAATATGTCTTCGTCTGGATGAGTCTTGTTGCTCGAATTCAACTTGTCTTGCTCTACAGGAACTCGTCACACATTTGCAACAAGCATTTCGTGGTTGCAAGGACAGCAAAGCGCTTATTCTGGACATGGCGCCTCTGTGGGACAAAGCCACGGCATTTGTTGAGAGCCACGGAGAATACTTTCCTTCCATTAGATACCCAAACAGTCTGAACATCGAATCTTATCAGGAAAGGCATTTCTTTCAGGAACGGTGTGTCGCCTACATACTCATGCTGGAGGTAGAGGTTGAGAGAGAGAAAACTCAGCAAGGTCAGTAACGCGGCAACAACTTCCCAAAGGGCTCTAATACGTAACATCACGAAACAGACGTGATGTCCCTACGAGTGTCATGGCAGCAAAAAAACTCTACTGGAATAACAAGGCCACTGACAGCTGCAGTTGCATCGCAGATCCGAAGATCTGTAAAGGACATGCCTCGGAAGGACGAATTGCCAAAGGACGAAATCGAGATCCGTACATGAATAAGAGAAAACAAGTGGAGAAGCCTCGAGCAGCAGAGAAGTCGCAGGGCAAGGATAAATCCATATCGGTCGCTTCTAGTGGACCCAAAAAGGTGACTAAGAGATCCTGGGTGCGACTTGACCCTAACCAGTCATCCAAAGGTCGGGCCGCTATTCTTTTCGCGTTTTTGGGGGAAGAAATAGCCGAGCACGGGATTCAAAACTCTTTGTATTGCTCATGACATAGCTTGTAGCCGTGACCAAAGGGTTTTACTATAACGGCGAGACTCGAGGTGATCTACTGACACATCTCGTGCAAGTCCACGATCGTTTCAGAACTTTGATGTGATACTGGAGTTCGCGAGCAGTCGAATTCTGGGGAACATTGTAATACCTCCACGCGAAAAGAAGATTCGTCACCGAGAAACATAGCACGTTCAGCAAGCGCTTGGCTTGGGAAGTCTTCACTGGAGCCACAAGATCGGAAGGCGAATCACGATTTTCTATAGATGGATTTTTTGCGCTTTTATCCGCGCTTACCCTTACGGCCTGTTGCAGCGAGGAGCGCGAGAGGATAACTCAATGTCAGGCACACGCCGAGACTGACGAGTGGAGGAGACGGCTTGCGAGAGAAAGTGCAGTGAACAACATGGAAGCGAGCGACATGTCAGAGGTTATGGAAGGATTGTTTGGGAAGTCTGCATTTTTTGGGAACCGAATGTTCGTGTTCTGCATGACGAGAAGTGAGATGGTATTGGTGACGGACGGGAAACCCAGGCTGGAAGGGACAAGATGTGGCGGCCAATTCATGTTTGTTCCCATGGTATGCGGGCGGTGCGAGAGGACCTTTAAGGGCTGAGGAGAGTGCCCGGGGCAGGCGGAGCTCGACGAGAGCATATTGAGGGCAATGCCAGTATTTAGACAAGTGGAAGATTGGTACGGGGAGGAAGTGGAAATGGTGAGGCAGGTGCACAGGGGCGAGACGATTACGCGAGTAGCAGCAGATCACGCCGTCTGCATGCAAACGGTGGTGAGCGTGATGGGGAGATTGGGGGTAGCAGATTATCTCAAAGGCGGGTTGATTCAGAAATGGGATGTCGCAAATTATGGCAGGGCAGAGCGTGTCAGTCCCAAGGCCTTATGACTGGCGAAAGCTGCTCAGTGCACGTCTGTAAGAATCGTAGCAGATGTATTCGATGGCTAGGATCACTGTTCATTCTCGTGTCGTACCAATCTCCAACATATCTATGATAGGTAGTGAGCACGACATCCAACATTTCGCGTGTCATGTATACTGAGCTCGCCTGCTAAGGGACCGTCAAGATCACAGACGCGCAATGCTGCTGGTGTGGCGGGAACAGCCAAACAGTCGCTCACCTCCTGCTCCGCTATAGGAAGTGGCCAAGGCAGCGGGACGCGTTGTTGCGGGGAATGGGCGCGGAGGAGATCGCCATCAGCACGCGACGAGACCGAGCAGATCTGGAGAGCCCGTTGGGAGACGTAGCCATCAAAGAAGTCCTCCGGTCCAATATCCCAGCAGTCATCCCTATTCTCTCCCTTGGTCATTGGCCTGCCCACATATGTGTTAATGATGGATCATTGGACGAGGGGGAAGAGATATTGAGAGACGGGAAAGAGTAAGGGGCGATGGGGTGTGACCATGATAAGAAAGTAGGAGGGCGCAAAGCCCAAAAGCGGTGGCGGCTTGGTGAGGTTGGGACGGCGGGCTTTACGAATGTCCACTAAGGCTGTTGGTTAGAGGGCGTTGTTTTACGGATGACGCGACGCGGTACGCGTTACAACTTGGGCCGAGGCTTAGAACTAATTTTACCCGACTCACTCTCCACACCTCTCTTTGAAACCAGATGAGAGCGACGAACATGCCATCAACACACCCAGCCCACTTTGAGTGCCGAAGACGTAATCGTCCCTCATCCTGATACGCTTGCCATTTTTATGCTGACGGGCTTTTCAAAGTGTCTGTACATCAGCCACGCGCTTGCGAAGAATAATGTTGTCGCTATGAGCATGCTCGCGCCAAGCGTGAGTGGGCCCTCGTTGTAAAGTCTGGCCAGCGAAGGCAACGTTGTGCTTTCGTCAACTCAGAACGCAGTAAGTCGTTCGCTGTCGCAGGTCGAGGCACTCTGGGAATCTGAGTCGCAGCACAAATCTAGGGCAACACCGACCTTGAGTTACTGAAAAAGATAATGATCCCGCTCAAAGCCGACAGCGGGGGCCGTTAAGCTTGCATAGCTTCTGGACTGGCGAGGTGAAGTGGAGACACTTCCGCTGCCGTGCCCCCGTGAAGGCGCGCCGTCCCGCCATGGCGATTATCGTAATCATCTTCCAGTCATCCGCCTGAACAAGAACTCCACCAGTTCACAAGCACCGGAATGCCAGTTCGCGTCATCGACGAATCTCCGAAGGTTGGCGCCCAGCAGGAATTCTACAAGAATTCTGTTGGCTCGTCAACAACAATCCAAGTTATCCACGAGCTCATCGCCTTCTCGGAAAATGCAAATGCGCTCGATTGTCGCTCTGGACGTGGAAACTGGTATGAGCTACCAGAGAATGACGGGTTAGACGAAAGAGCCATGGTGATTGCGAGAAAGTGGTTGGAGGTGAGAGGTTACGGCACGGCGGCGGGTGAATGGCACATGTTGATACCTTGGACAGGACAAAGAGAACATCAAGCGAGCTGCAAAGCATGTCGGAAGACCTGTTCCACCGGTCGACAAATCACTACTAAGGGCGTCCAAGTTCTGTCAGTTCCAGGCGACGTCAGACCAAAGTTCGTGGTCTCTGCATGCTGAAGTCCGAATGCGCCTGCTTCCATCGGCATGGCTCAGACATTGCCAAGTCGGCCCGTGTCTCCGGAACAGAACGAATGCACTCGATCCCGACCGACTTACTTAGGGCTTCTAACTTGGAATTTACGCTAACAGGTACCCCGGCTTCGCGCATGTGCCGCTATGCGAGAACAGACCTCCATGAACCGCGATGGATTGCAATGGCTCTTACAAGGCTTTGGGCTCCGGTGTAGCATAGTCACGCATCGTTCAATGGTAATCATGCTACTTTTTTGAACGTCGGCGGGAGACTCTCATACGCTGCCGAGCATGGCACAAAAAGGGAAGCGGTCCTACGCGACACAACTGCGTCGCACGTCATTGAAATAGGCATCGCTATATTTTCCATATCTCTGCGGCTGAATCGTAGCCAGTGGTCAGTTGGAAAAGGTTGCGGCGCAAGCGCTTTACGGGGCTGCAACCTCCTCCGGGTAGCATGCATGTGCTCTGCTAGTGCTTCACATAAGCGACCTACAGGGTTGTGCGAAGTTTTGCGCACCCTTGTCTGTGCTCCCACGGGATGACACAGCGGAGGACCAAACATGGTCACCAGCACAGTTGCGTCCTTGTCGGCATCTCCCAAATCGATAAGGAACACTTTTAGGCAGGGGCTGAGCGTAGGCATACTTTCAAAAGGGAACGAGGGAAGTTGTGTGAACGGTTCGAGGTAAGTGTATATATAGTTGACCATATCCGTGTCCAAAAAGCCAGAAGCATTCAAATACCATTTATCGTTTCTGCAGGCGACTGTGCCGCCATTGACCAAACCATCATGTCAATCCTGCATCGCAACAACGACGTCCATCTGTTCGTCGACGACAATGTTCGACCTCACCTTCGAAAGCACGTCCACAGATTCCGTGTTGAAGTGCACAACTTACGCGCCTACGAGGAAGAAGAAAGATCTGGCAAAAGTGAAAATCACATTACCCTCGCGATGCTCTTAGGATCTAACGAGTCTGTACGTATCGACATGGCTCCGAATCAGAATACCAATCTGGGATAGATGGAAGTACTCTACAGAAAGGCCATTGTCTCGGGCAGAGCGATCAGGGTGACTGATGTCAAGGCTCGCGGCAGTCGTAATGATTTTGAGCCTGACAGGAAGCCCGCACGGAGTGATCCCGCATCATTCTCCACTGTGGACCAAGTTTTGGTGGCTTTAGTCAATAACAATGTCCACCGGTACCGGTTCGCGTACATTGATTCCCAGCCGCTGGGCTGCCGACACTGGATGTGAGTTCCGCTCAACAGTCTTTCAGTGTTCATTGCCTCTGACATCGCGCAGCACAGAAGTCCTAAACCTTTTGCGACACCTGGGCTGCTTTCGAAATGATGCGAACCTCGCTGTTGGAGAGGATGGATGCCAGTCTCCATATCACCTTCTGGCCTGTCAATGGGACACGAGACAGGACGATGGTCAAATCATCGCAAGGGCTCCCGGAACCTTTCTGGTTGCAAGACCAGCTAGCTTCATGGACACAGGAGGTCTGGTGCAAAGACTTGATGGTGTTACTTCGACGATCTTGACCAAGTTGGCATGGGCAATGGATCGACGGACGGAAGCAAATATAGGTCAAAACTTCCAGACTTGGATACGCAGGTTCGAGTCCGCAATGCGTGGCGCGCGCGATAAACGAGCTGTGCAAACGCAGTTTTCAGGACAGCGCATTCGATATCTGAGTCAGTTCGCACAGCTGGCAACCTGGAAGGTTTTGAAGCCCGAACGGCTGAGGATCTTGCTGCAGCGCCCTCGGTCAATCAGCTAAGTAACTTCTTGCGTGGTCGTTACGATGAGGCATCTTCCTGCTTAGACGTATCTCGCCAGATACCAGAAGCAGACCGGTTCGTCTACATGTTGATCGCGGTATGTATTAAGTTATAGCTGGAGCTGAGGATGAGGATGAGGATGAGGACGAAAGTGAAAGTGGAAGTGAAGGTGAAAGTGAAAGTGAAAGTGAGGGTGAGGATTAGCGTGAGGGAGAGACGATACTGTATACCTTTGGGGCGACGAAAAGTTGCAATCGACTTATTAACTTACCGCAACGACTGTCATAAGCTCTCCTTGTCCGCTATGCCCAACATCTGCCTCTTCGAGTTCAACGCCGTCATTTATTCTTCCAGTATACCTAACGTCACTGTAGGGGAGTTCGGACAGAATTCGAGCTACTCTATCTTAAATTTGACCTACTACTACTGTAGCTACGGTTATACAATCACTCCCGCTCTCGTATATACTCTCCTCGATACCTTCTTCTACTTCGTCCTCAATTTCGGGGGTTATAGCCCTCGTCGTCCGCCTCGTTTTCGATTTTCCCTTCGACGCTTCTGCTTCCGCTTCCTCGACTAGTTCGAGGATTTCCTTCGTATTAAAGACGAACTTCCTCCAATCGCTACGCGTTTCCCTTTCTTACATTCCCTACGTATGAACATGCAGGACGCGCTCGTCAACTACGTGTCAATACATGAGTTAGGCGATGAGTTGGTGCGTCGCTACATCATCGTAATCCCCGTCCTGTGAACCCGTTGCGTGTCCCGATCTTGGACTTCATGCCGTGGTTCGTAATGAACGCCTACAGTACCGCTTGTTTACTCACTCTCCATTGTTCCGTACAGAGCTGTCGAGGGGTCCACAATTCCAAACGTCACTCGCGACATAGTGCCAAGACCTTGACGCAGCTACCTAGGCGCTTTCAGGCATTTTCGAAGATGTTTCATCGCTGTTTTTGCAAAGGTACAACATACATGCTGCTGTCGTGTTAAAGATATGTGGATTGGAAGAGAATTGATTGATGATCTATCAAGTGGGAGCATGCCTGACCGAGCCATCGAAACAGTGCTTGTAAATGTTCTCCAGTATTTCGCAATTCGGAACGCGCCGCTTTCCGAAATTCGCGCAAGAGCCTCCATCCAAACGCGAGCACCTCCAGTTGAGCATATCCTCCCAGAGCGCGTAATAACTTCATCGTCCTCCACCTATAGTCTCGTCAGCGACTTGCACGACCGCCACTCCTACGATCAGTCTAGAGGCAAGCTGGGGTAGCTTACTGCACGGCCTCATGCCGCGCTGTTACTCTCGGTAACTTGTGTGTTTACCTTCGCCCAACGAGGACAATTCCAGAGTTTGCAAAGCAGCAAGGCCGACACTATGCATCGCACACGCGACCCATGCCCTCCCCCAGCAAGCGATCCTTGTATCAGCATTTCTCCAGGACATGTTTCGATCCTGCATCCAGGATACGAAGGCGAAAGAGAAATCTTCCATTTCTTAGCATACAACAAGAGCGAGGATGGGAAAAAATGGATAGACTACAACTTTGTGTACGACATGTGCATGGCCATGACTGGACACGTGGGTCAAGGATTCCTGACATCCGGTAAAGCACCTCGGACGGAGAAAGCTTTCACAGCAGAAGGTGTCCTCGAAGCCGGTGTATATTACTTCCAAGTAGGGAGCGATCTTGCCGAGGAGGCAGAGCGATATCCTGTGCTTCGGAGTTTTCGAGACTATGTTTTCCGGGAAGAGCATGTCGGCCCGCATTGGCGCACGGCGCTGCCGAGTGAACACAACACAGAGAAACAATTGCCGAATGCATGCGTCATACGTGGGCAGCCACATGCGGAGGACGCTCATATGGTACCAGTAACGGAGTGGGAATATTGGAAGTCAAACAAACTTCACCTATTCGCCCTCCAGCCCGGATCCAGGACTCCAGGGCGCGAGACTTACAATCCTAGCAACATCATTCGCCTCTCATCTGATCTGCACAAAATGTTCGACGCTGGGCATTTTGTTCTGATTCCTGTAAATGGCAGGCTCCAATGTCAGTGGATTCGAAGAGATGAATGGATGGCACCGGAACTGCACTCACGACCGGTTCGGGGGGGCTGCCAGATAATAGCACCAGAGTACGCGTACCTTGCCTGCATATACCGCGCTACAGCGCTCATGCAGGAGAGCTTCTTTGAAAGCCAGGTTGAGGAGACTCTGGTGCTGACCCACAACGGCACGAAGCTGACCATGAACGGAGCTGAACTGATATCTTTCAGAGAGCAGCAAATACGCAACACTAGTCCGACAAAAGGCGGGAGCGGAAGTTGCAGTCCACGCAAGAGAAGTCGGGCACAAGAAGACGATTGCCCTATACCTTACAGATCCTTTGATCACGACTCCGATTCGGGCATCGACATATTCGAGCTCAATCGTGGACGGCGGCGTACAACTGAACTTGAGTCTGCCGCTCGGATGGATCACCGAAAAAGAAGGAAGCTGCTCGCACAACATTCGCCTGCTATCGCATGATTATGGAGTAATTATTAACGACATTATGCTGCCTTACTGTACCGGTGAGAACGTCGGAAAGACTGTGGACCTGACCCCTCCGTGCGAAGTATCCTGCTCGATCACCCTTTCACGTACCAATACTGGTTAGAATGGCGAGAGGCGATCGAGGACGTCATCAGCTTGGATACATCACTACATGCGCAAGAGTTACTTATGAGGACCGACCAAACGGTTCCCAAGCATACAGAAGGCCGTGGAGATCAGGGAGCACCCCCCAAGAAAACATCTGGCGGTTTCGGCACAGTCTATGTGGTGTTGCGATCTATGGGCTTATGAATGTGGCCTTCTTTGGCTCCACTTAAGGTTCTCACCTTGAAAGACATTTGTAATCCGACGTTGTCTCGTCTGTACGCAGATGACGATGTTCAAAAACTTCGCTCAAATTCCTTCTTGACGGCACTGAGCAACATGACAAGCCTAGAGTCAATCTCCCTTTCTTTCAGCAAAGATTCATCCAATGACGACGACCAAGAGCCACTGTCGCTCATCGCCGAAGCCCTCGAGCCTTTCCACCTATCAAGTATCAAGCTCCAGCATGCGCGTGGCTCGCTGGGATCTTTTGTGGCTCTCCTGGCCCAGCACGAGAGCACCTTGAGAAGGATCTTCCTCGAAGACGTGGGCATTGTGGATAGATATCCTCTGTGGACTTGGGAGCAGCCGATCCATCAGACGCGCTCGATGGCACAGTCGCAGCAAATACAATTGGACTATTTGTGCGAAACATCAAATGAGAGGACAATATCTCGTCTTGAGGATAGCCACGGTCGCACCTCATGGTCATTCAAAGCGGGGAGAGACTCAATTGCGCAAGGTATCGCTAGGCTCATCGACGAGGTGGAATTTGACAGTATACATCATGTCGGAGAGCATCGAGACTGATAATGAGGCCGCTGGACGCCCATCAATCTGGGATGAACGTCTTAAATACCATCAGTGCGTTGGTTTCGCGCGACAGCAGGATCGCCCATTTCTGACCCCTATCGACAAATAGATACGTTATCCTTAACAACAAGGTCACCAGATCCTCTATCGCCGGGCGCGTGCAGCTTGCTGTGATGGCACGATGTCGCGAAAGTCTTTTGCAAGAAAGTGCAGCTAGGAACCAGGCTGAACCGCGTCAATCTTCACCTCTTCCACATTGTGTATTCAGCTGTCTGAGGCGCAATGAGCGCGCTTGGACCTCATGTCCATCCATGAGCAAACTCAGTACAGCAAGTGATTGGATTCACGCAGCATACTCGCTTCCCAAGGAAAAATATCAGCGAGCGTGCGAACACACACCCACTGGCCGGTGGCTCGCAGTTTGCTGTTAACCTATCAGGATGGTGTACCTTGTTCCCGACATGAGAACCATGCTCGAGGCTCCGAGGCAGTGGCCGGACCGTCAAGAATTCAGAACAACCGACCCTCGGATCACGCACGCGACGACGACCGGGCAGTCAGCATAGACATCGGGAGGACAAAAGGAGGAAAGGTCGATTTTGCAGTAGTGAAAAAGAAGCTGCAAGCCGGGCTAGACAAGACAAAGACAACAGAGGGTCTAGTGATCGAGTTCCTCCGCCCAGGCCCGGGGGAGAGGATCGAAGTCATCTTCAAGGATAAGGCGCAGGCGGAGAAGGCGAGAAAGCACACGCAGTGGGCGACAGGACAGATGCCCGGTACGCGGGTGAAGGGGGAGCAGTGGTACCCGATAAAGTGCGACATGGTCGCAAAACAGGCGGTCATGGATGCAAACGCAGACGATGGGAAGACTCTGAAGACCACGCTATGCCAAGAGTTTGGCAAAGAGAACGCCTTCGAAGGACACGATTTTACAGCGATGAAAGCGCACTGGCTGAGTAAAGTAGACGCTACAAAGAAGGTCGGGTCTCTAGTGATCTGGCTAAAGAATAAGCTCGCAGCAGACCACCTCCTCCAGGCCGGTACAGCCATTTTCGGAGCAACGGGTGCGTATTGCTCGAAGTGGGAGAGGCGGGAGGACACTTTACCGTGTTTCAACTGCAACCGGTACGGACACAAACAAGCGTCCTGCAGAGTACCCCCGAAGTGCGCGCTATGCTCAGGGAAACACTCGAGGCACGATTGTCCGCGGCCTACAGATCTGAAGTGTCCGGCCTGCAACAAGGAAGGACATTGTGTCTTCGACTGGCAATGCCAGCTTAACCCAATTCACTGGAAGTACAAGGGCATTCAAAAAGCGGGAAAGGCGAGCCTGCGTGGTCAGACAGCAGTAGCAGCCACGCCGAGTCGGACTACACCAACTAGGGACGAAGGGAACACGAGTTTAGAGGCAAGCCAAGGAAAAGAACACCAGAAGCAAGCATCGGTGACAGAAACTACGGACGAGCGCGAGGTCGACATGACCGACGTTGCCGAAACTCACGCCTCGGATGAATAGGGTACAGATAATGCATCTAAACGCAGGAAAGCGAAATGCCGTCCAGCACGGACTTCTGAACGACGAGACAATCAAATGGTTTACAGCTCTGGCAGTAGTAGAGCCATACATCTTCCAGCACCCCCAGACAGGCGTACCGACCATATCGCAGGATCGCCATTGGCAGATATTCGAACCAACAGAGAAGAGGCGAGATGGACATGCGAGGCATGCCTTCAGAGCAGCGTTATGGGTGAACAGGAGATGCAGGGCGATTTCTATTCCAGCAGACAGCTACGATGTAGCAGCGGCGCTCATCAGACTGGAAGATAGGAGCCTGGTAGTGTTGGCGTGCTACGAAGCTAGGAACGCTAGAACAGAAGTGGAGAGGGAGACGGACTTAGCAAGGCAGCTACGAGCGATCGAGTCGGCGACTCAGCGGGCACGACGAGAGGCCGGCGACAAGCCGCTAGACGTGCTCCTTTGCACTGACCTAAACAGGCACCACGTACTATGGGGAGGGCACCGAGCGCGGATGGACGTTGGAAGGAGGAACGAAGGGGAACCTATCATCGATTTTATGCAGGAGGTAGGCCTGCACTCGTTGCTACCAGTGGGAACGATCACATGGGAGCATCAGTCCAAGGATCTGGCTACGACGGTCGACGTCATTCTACGATCGGAAGGAATTAGGGAGAAACTGGAGTACTGTCGGATCCATACCACCGACTACGGATCAGACCACAAGCCGGTCGCACTAAGCTATAGTGGGCGCCAAGTTGAAGAGGGCGGGGGGAGGACGAAGAGGCTCTATAGGGACGCAGATTGGGGAATCATCACGGCGGCTACCAGCAGCGCGCTCGGGCACGGCCAGGACAGAGAGAGAATTACGGACGCCTGGCTACTAGACGAAGCAGCCGAGACTTTCCTGAATGAAATAAGCATGATTCTAGAGGAGCACGTCCCGAGGGCGAAAGAGTCGCCGTACGCGAAACGCTGGTGGACGAAGGAGCTCTCGACCTTACGGAAGGACTATACTATCAAACGGAACCGGGTCACGACGCTCCGTCGGAGGGGCGAGGACACTACGCAGGCACGGATAGTAGCCCATCTGGCAAGAAGGACCTACCTAGACGAGATCGACAAGCAGAAGAAACAGCACTGGAAGGACTTCCTGGACAACCCGGACAACATCTGGAAGGCAGCCAGATACGCCAAACCATCCGGCGCGGGTATAGATATACCCGAGCTATCGGTGGACGGGAAGAGGTACCAATCGGACGAAGAAAAGGCGAAGGCCTTGATGGAAGCCTTCTTCCCTACGCCTCCGATGCCAGAGGCATCAAACAATAGAGCGCGCCGGGCTGTCCACCAGACCCGACCCCTCGAGTGGCCATGTCTCACGAAACACGAGGTCGAGAGAGCTATCTTTAGAAGCAAGCCGGACAAGGCACCAGGCATAGACGAGGTCAGCTTCCGAGTCTTGAGGGAACTATGGCCAGCGGTAGGCGACCACCTACTATGGCTATATTCTACTTCACTGAAGTTGAGACATGTACCTAAGCAATGGAAGACTGCCAGGATCATTACCCTGAGGAAGCCAGGGAAGACAGAGTTCACCCGACCGAAAGCCTTCCGCCCAATATCACTCCTCCCGACGATAAGTAAGGGACTCGAAGCAGTGGTAGCGGCACGCCTTTCGTATATGACAGAAAAGTACAACCTTCTTCCAGTGAACCACTTCGGCGCGAGACCTAGGAGGTCAGCCGAACAAGCACTGAACGTCCTCGTTGAGAGGATCTATCAGGCATGGAGGGGCGGTAAGATTCTCACGTTGATCTCCTTCGATGTGAAAGGCGCCTTCAACGGAGTGCACTCGAAGTTGCTAGAGCGTCGGTTAGCGGCGAGGAGGGTTCCAAAACCGATGGTCGAATGGATAGGGGACTTCTGTACGGGTCGGCACGCCTCAGTCACCGTAGGCAGGTACGAGTCGGAGGTGGCGGAGATTGAGTACGCAGGGATTCCACAGGGATCACCGCTGTCACCGCTGCTATACGTGTTCTACAACGCCGACCTGGTCGAGCGATTGATTGACGGCCAAGGGGGGTCGATCGGATTCGTCGACGATTTCAACGCCTGGGTGGTAGGGGCGGACGAGGAAGAGACTACAGCAGCGATCGAGACCACCATCCTACCTCATACCAAGCGATGGGCGAGGCAGAGCGGCGCAACGTTCGAGGCCGACAAAACCAGCTTGATCCATTTCACCAAGAGGGCGGGGGCAGACGACACTAGAGCAGTCCATTTCAACGGTACCGCGATACTACCCCAGCAGAGTATCAAAGTTCTCGGCGTCACGTTAGATAAGAAGCTGGCGATGGACGAACACCTCTCACGAGTAATCAACAAAGGTACTCGAGCGTGCTTGTCACTCCAGGCGATCAAAGGTACAAGACCAGCCCAGATGAGACAGCTTTTCCGTAGCTGTGTTCTACCGATCACCGACTACGCTGCCTCGGCGTGGTACGGCCCTGGGAAGGTCGGCGTGGTCAGGCTCGTGAACGCACTCGAAAAAGTACAAAGGCTGGGAGCGAGGTTGGTAACCAGAGCATGGAAGAAGGTAGCCCTACCTATCCTCGAGGCCGAAGCGTGTCTCGAGCCCACCAAGGAACGCCTAGACAGGAAGGTGTCGGCACACGCGGCAAAGCTTATATCGCTCCCAAAGAGTAACCCAGCTAAGAGCGCGCTACTACGTGGGTTCAACGTGAACACACAAGTATCGCCACTCGGAGCGACGGTCGCAGTATCGAAAGAGCGGCTGAAACCAAATAGATCCAGGCTAGCTATGGAAGACACGCCATGGATCCAGGCGCCATGGACGGACCACAGCCATCGAGTGGTCATCAAAGAGAAAGATCAGGCAATCAGAGACACGGCCACGACAGCAGGATCAGGTACTGTGGGCCTATACACCGATGCGTCAGTCGCGAAGCGGCTGGCCGCTATCGCAGTCGTCAAGAGGACTGGGATGTTCACCCAGGTCGTCAGGCAAGACTCGATAGGATGGGCATCTACGTGTGGGGTGGTAAGTGCAGAAATAGCAGCGATAGCAGCGGCTCTGAAGTACGCTCAGGAGGACCTCAAGCAAGTTCAGCAGCTGGTGGTATTCTCAGACAGTCAGCAGGCTCTCTGAGCAATTCAAGCCGGCAACGATGCTAGGACCGGACGAGCGCTCCTGTCGAAGATCGCGGAGAGCATAGAGGCTCTTAGCAAGGCAGGGATAGATCTCGGATTCAGGTGGTCCCCAGGCCATGAAGGCATAGTGGGAAACGAAGAGGCCGACGACGCAGCAAGAGAGGCGTCGAGTCACACGGACAAGCCTACGGCTCCGGCACTAGAGAGGGTGCGGGAGGTGGCAGGTGTTATCCGTCTGATAAATCGGGATAGGAGTGAAGATCCGAACCCGTTCGACACCACGAGGCTGCCCGGCCAATATACGTGGAAGATGGATCGCGCCCTACCAGGAAAGCACACCCTACAGTTATACGGGTCGCTCACCTCGGACCAGGCGTCGATCCTCATCCAGGCGAGAACGGGACACTGCCGCCTGAACCAGTACCTGTCCCGAGCAGGGCTGAGAGGTGATGCCAAATGCGGATGTGGAGACAATGATGAAACCATCAAACACGTCCTTCTTTGGTGCCCGAGATGGGCAGACGAGCGTAGGGAGCTACGAGCAGCCGCAGGCAGTAGGTCGGGAGGTGTGCCCTACCTTTTAGGAGGATGGGGCTCGAAAAAGGAC